>CM035843.1:130319970-130547470 GCA_020510985.1 Pholidichthys leucotaenia | reverse complement strand
AGAAATGCTCTTTGCCGACGACAGTGCTCTAGTTGCACACAGCATGGAAGATATGCAGTCTTTAGTGGAGGATTTGCAAGAGCAGCTAGCCAATTCAGCCTCTACATCACCGTCAAGAAGACAGAGTGCCTTTATCAACCACCAAAGTTCCAATTATCAACATCACTACCAGAAGAGATCAGCATTGGTACAGAGCCACTAGTCAAGTGCAAGACTTTCAAGTACCTAGGGAGTACTGTTTCAGAGAATGCTAGGCTGGAGGATGAACTATCTCTCAGAATGGGAAGAGCGAGCGCTCTGTTTGGAAACTTGAGGGAGAGACTGTGGAACAATCCACATGTGTCAATCCGTGTGAAATGCAAAGTGTCCAGCGTGACTGTACTGGCTACTCTATTGTACGGTGCTGAAACTTGGACTGTCTACAGAGTGCAGGTGAAGAAACTCCACACGTACATGATGAGACACCTTCGAGCCATAATGAACATGTCATGGAAAGACAAGATAACCAACATAGAAGTGCTGAAACGCGCTGGTCTACCATCAATGGAGGACATGCTAATACAGATGAACCTGAGATGGCTTGGACATGTTGAGAGGATGGACCACCAGCATCTCCCTCGGCAGTCACTCTACTTACAGTTATGCGAGGGCAAACGCAATCAGGGTAGACCAAGGCTCAGATTTAAAGACACTGTAAAAAGAAACTTGAAGAAGTTGGACATAGACAGGAGTTCCTGGCAGCGGAAGGCTAAGGACAGAGCTGTGTGGAGGAATCTGATCAGACCTAAATGAAACAGTTATTGTCGCCCACAACAGACTGCTATGATGATGATGATGATGTATTAAATGTTATTACTGAGTTACTATACTGCTGTGTCATTATAACTGTGTTATAATGACCCAGCCATGTTTATAGGCAGGATTAGGGCAAGATGTATCATGTGTGTGTAACCATGATTGAAATGGGGGTCTGGGAGAATGACCTCCCTTCCTGTCTGTGCTCAGAGTGTGGGTGTTGGGTGGTGTTTGAATAAAGCCTGTTCGTCGCAACCATCTGCTCCTCTTCTTTGTGTGAATCTCGCCAACGTCACACTGGTGTCAGAAGTGGGGATGGAGCAAGATGGTGGCCAGGACCTGGGCAGAAGTCCAGCGGCCGGGGCGGTTCATCGCTCAGCTGGGAACGGAGCGCAGAGCTGAGACGCCGACCCCCAGAGTGGCTCGCCGCGATGGACGGACCAGCGTACCCCGCCTTCTGCCTTTTTCAAGGCAGAGCGGGCCAAGCAGAGCAAACCAGCCCCGCTTCCCGCCCTTTTCAGGGCAGGATGGGCCGGCGATTCCAGGGCGATCAGGAGCGGTGATCGACCGGGAGGCGACCGTCCCATCCATCCGGCAGCGGGCCAAGATTCCCCGCTACAATGGCGAAAACCTGTTGGATGACCACCTGGCCCAGGTCGAGATGGCTGCCGTGCTGAACGACTGGTCACCGGAGGAAACCGCCGTGTTGAGAACGAGGGGGAGGAGGAGGAGTTACGGCAGACCACGGCGGCGCGTCCACGGAGGAGACGCCCCCGGCGACACGAGGAAGGGTACTTCCGCTGCGGAGAGCCAGGGCACATCGCACGGTACTGCCCCGCGCCCACCCCACGAGAAACTGGCCCCTCGCCGACATTAAATTAGAGCGAGGTGGCATGGACTGGGACAGACCGCTTCCCACAGATGCTTCCCCGAGCGGTGATGTCACAGAGGCCCTCGGCGCGCAGCAGCAGCGGAGCGAGCAGGACAGATCCGGTCTTTTCCCGGGCTCGGCAGGGGCTGGACGCCTGGACGCGGGCCAGCGGCCTCCTGGGAGGTCCTGGCAGCGGTGGGAGTCGTGACTCCCGCTGCCAGGGGAGGGACTGTGCGTAGTCCTACTGAAGCTGTTGGATGTGCTGGTCGTCGGCATCGAAGCCGCCCCAACACCTGGACTGATTCGCGTTGGACTTCTGGGTTGGACTTTGATTTTTCTGGGGACAGAAACCAGTCCGGGGGGGGGGGCAGTGTAATGTCGGGGCCGTTCTAAGGGGGGCAGGGATTTCCCAGCATGCTTTGCCAGCAAAGAACGTTACTGTGTGTGTGTATTAAATGTTATTACTGAGTTATTATACTGCTGTGTCATTATAACTGCGTTATAATGACCCAGCAGTGTTTATAGGCAGGATTAGGGCAAGATGTATCATGTGTGTGTAACCATGATTGAAATGGGGGTCTGGGAGAATGACCTCCCTTCCTGTCTGTGCTCAGAGTGTGGGTGTTGGGTGGTGTTTGAATAAAGCCTGTTCGTCGCAACCATCTGCTCCTCTTCTTTGTGTGAACCTCGCCAACGTCACAGTATATTTCTAGCAGTCCTTCTCATCTTTCATCAGATGGTGATTTCTGCATGAGTCTATGCTGCAACTTTGGGCATTTTCAATTCAATTCGATTCAACTTTATTCATATAGCACCATTTCATAGCAACAGTCATCTCATAGCACTTTCAACTGTAGGGGAAACCCCCACAGTTGCAGAAAAACCCCAGCAATCAGGCGATCCCCTGTGAGCAAGCGCTTGGCGACGTTGGAGAGGAAACCCCTTTTAACAGGAAGAAACCTCCAGCAGAACCAGGCTCAGGGAGGGACAGTCATCTGCTGCGACTGGCTGGGGGGTGAGGGGATAGAGAAGATGAAAAGAACAGTCATGTAGAGAGCAAACAGCACGATGGGGACTCAATCTATGGGAGAGAACAAACAGATGTTAATGACCAGCAAAAAAAAAAAAAAATATATATATATATATATATATATATATATTTCATTGAGAGTGAAGAAAGGAGTGAAGCCCAGTGCATTATTGGAGGTCCCCCAGCTGTCTAAACCTATTAGCAGCATAACTAAGGGAGGGTTCAGAGACACATGATCCCTCCTTAATTGTAGGCTATATCAAAAAGGAAGGTTTTAACCCTATTCTTAAAAACAGAGATCGAGTCTGACTCCCGAATCCAGATTGGCAACTGGTTCCATAGGAGAGGAGCTTGATACCTGAAGGCTCTGCGTCTCATTGTACTTTTGGAGATTCTAGGTATTACAAGTAATCCAGCATTTTGGGAGCATAGTGCTCTGTTAGGATAATAGGGTAATATCAGATCTTTTAAATAAAGAGGGGCCTGATTGTTTAGAGCTTTGTAGGTAAGAAGAAGGATTTTAAACTTAATTCTAAACTCTATGGGAAGCCAGTGAAGGGAGGCCAGAACCGGAGAGATATGATCTCTCTTTCTAGTACCTGTTAAAACTCTTGCTGCAGCATTTTCGATCAACTGAAGACTTTTTAAAGATGTTTTGGGACAACCTGATAATAAAGAGTTACAGTAATCTAATCTAGAGCTAACAAAAACGTGGATCAGTTTCTCAGCATCATTCTGAGACAAGATGCTCCTAATCTTGGCAATATTACACAAATGATAGAAGGCAGTCTTAGAAACAAATTTAATATGTGAATTGAAAGACAGATCTTGATCAAAAATAACTCCAAGGTTCCTCACAGAGCTATTAAGTGAAAGAGTAACTGCATCCAAACTAAAAGTTTGATTTGGAAAGGTATTTCTAAGGTTTTTTGGACCAACAAGAATGACTTCAGTCTTATCTGAATTTAATAGCAGGAAATTACAAGTCATCCAAGCTTTGATTTCCTTCAGACAGGCTTCTAACTTGGCTAATTGATTACTATCATCTGGCTTCAATGACAGGTATAATTGTGTGTCATCTGCATAACAATGAAAATGTATTCAGTGCTTTCTAATAATGTTGCCTAAGGGAAGCATATATAAACTACAAAGAGTAAGGCCTAGCACATTTTCCTGATTTTAAAGTGAGATTTAGCAGTTAGTTCTTAAGGCTTGTTTGAAAATGGCGGTGTTCTGCTGCTGCCATCACCACTTCCGGCTGTGACCAAAGAAATAAAAGGAAAACAACACCAAACAGAATCAGATCCATTATGTCGTTTTTGCTCAATTTCAATTTTATTTTGACAAGGCGAGAATGATCTAACGGCTATTTTCTGTCATTCTGTTTTAGAACAAAGAGTACACGGTTTGATAAGCTTCTCTCTCTCTGGCCAGGCGCCCTTGGTTCTCACTGGTGTCTCCTCCTGGCACCAGCAATCGCTGTCATCAGGCACAGATGAATTGAGACAAGCTTTTTTGGACATTAAATCCTGGTGCATTTAGCAGGAGATTGACAACTGCAAACCTTAGTAAATCACTTTGCGCCAGTCATTTAAATACTCCCACAAATTTACCAGTTGACATGACAACTCCCATAAATACATATGCAATGAGGCCAGGTGCAAAATTAACATAGTCCACACCTTTTCACCGCTAACTTTGGCCTGCACCCTTTAGTAAATCTCAACAGTAGTTTTTTAATGCCAAAACAGGGTTTTGCGATGGTGTAGCACGTTAGTAAATCTGCCCCCAAGTGTTTGTCAGATTGTGTGTGGCTCATTTAAGTAAGATCTTTGTCTTTTTTCTCTCTCCTCTTTTTTTTTTTTTTAACAGGCAGAAATACAAAAGTGCTTCGGCGAGGTAACGCACACACACACACACAAAAATAAAAACTGCTCTCATTTTGATGAATTTTTTTTTTTTTCATGTTTCACAATCAGTTTGGTTCTTTTCTCTGCTTCATTTCCCTAGGAACTAGTGATGCACTGATTGTTAAATTTTGGGCCAGTGCTGACACTGATGTTTAAAAAAAATCAATTTGGCTGATAGCCATCTATTCTATTTTAATGAAAGGGAAACAAAATGATAAGGTTTATTAAAAAATAACTGAATTGAAATACTTAAAAGTAAATGGTTCAGTCTCACATTTTTTTCTGAATTTGCAACTTGGACACACCAGATAATTATCGGCCACTGCCATCACTGAAGGGATCAACCAGAGTATTGATATTAGACAAAGATAACCTGAGTCAATACAAAATGCAGTTCTTGAATGATTATTTCATTGATTAAGTGAAACAAACCTACCTGGCCCTACGTGAAAAAATAATAGCTCCCCTTGTTAGATCATGAATTACCTGTGATTAACCACATTCTTTGGAAAACTGAGTTCAATTTCAGTAACCACAACCTGGCCTGATTACTGCCAGACCTGTTGAATCAAGAAATCACTTATATAGAACCTGTCTGACAAAGTGAAGCAAGCTAAAAGATCTCAAAAAGCAACACATCATGTTGCGGTCTAAAGAAATTCAAGAACAGATGAAGGGGACTTCCGGTTATGGCGGCCACGTAGGAAAACGTGTTTCACACTGCTCTGCTCTTGAAAATAAAAAAAAAAATACTAAAACTCTCTTAACTGGAACAAAAACCCATCCTAGTGTTTTGGCGCGGTTATGGTAAAGACTAAGGTTGGAAAATTAGATGGAGGAAAAGGTAACTCGACAAAACAACCCAAGCTAAAGACTTCCACGCTCGAGGCGAAACAGAGAAAATTCCAGAGGCAATCGCGGAGGAGGGAGCCAGCGGCGGAGCGGGAACTGCTGAAGAGGGGACAAACGTAGTGCTCACTTCCATCAACTCCATGAGAACAGAGTTTTCATCTAAATTCGACGGGATTATAGCAGCGATAGAGGGTATGAGAAAAGAAATAAACGACTGCATGGAGCGAGTGTCGCAGGCGGAGCTCCGAATTTCAAGCGCTGAAGATGATGTTACCAGCCTGCAAACTAAACTGCAAACACTGGAATTAAAATGCAAAAGTCTGGAAGATAACGTCCTAGACTTGGAATCCCGCTCACGACAGAATAATTTGAGGCTGGTGGGCCTCCCGGAGGAAACAGAGGGACGGGACCCTTGTTCCTTTTTGGAAAAGTGGATTCCAGAAGCGCTGAATAACGCGGATCTGCAGTCATCGGTCGTTTTAAAGAGAGCTCACCGAATCGGCCCACCGAGAGATAATAAGACACCACCGAGGACGCTGATTATGAAGTTCCTCAACTACAGAGACAAGATGACAGTCACCAATGCGGCGCGAGCTAAAGGGGAAATTAAATACCAGGACCAACAGTTGCGGTTCTATCCGGACTTGGCTGCAGGAATACAACAATTGAGAAAACAACTCGACCCCACCCGCAAAGAGCTGCGCAACCTAGGGATTCGTCACGGAGTAATTCATCCGGCAAGACTGCTGGTCACATATAAGGGAAGAACCCACACCTTCAAGACCCCTCAAGAGGCGCAGGAGCTCATCAAGCAGATCCAAAAGGAGACTGGCGGGAGCTAAGCATGAACATGACAAAGGTAGAACATTTAAACATATGTACAGACATCTGATTGATCTGAAACATAAACATGTCTACAAAATACACTGTATTAAAAAAAAGAGTTATGATGTACAACGTTGCTATAAGACTTTGAAGTTATGTTGAAAAAACTACAGAAGAGAGTTAATGTCATAAGAATAGAGTCAGGGTGATTGAGAGGAGAAAGAGATAGTGGTTTGACTGATCCTCGCAGGTGTGGAACAGCCACTAGCTATAACGGGAGACAGAATTTTTTTGATTTTGGGGGGATTACCACGAATGTGGGGAAAGGGAATCTGTTTTTGTTTAGTTTGTAGGATGAATGTTCTATCATCCATGTTTTTGCTTCTCAGTAAGAGTATGTTCATATTGCAAGGTAATCTCAAACTCCTTATTGATCATAGATCAAAGCGCTAATCTTAATTTAACTTCATGGAATTGCAGAGGTCTACAAAATCTTAAAAAACTTAAACAAGTCATGAATAAAATAAAAGACATAGATTCAAAAATTGTATTTTTACAAGAAACTCATCTATTAGAGGAGGATGTAAAAAGAATTAGGAGAAGATGGCAAGGTAACGTGTTCACCTCATCATTTTCATCCCGAGCTAGGGGAGTTATGATTCTCATACATAAAACAGTCCCATTTCAAACGAAAAATGTAATTAGAGACAAATTTGGAAGATATCTAATTATCCAAGGATCTTTGTTATTAGAAAATATAAATCTGGTGAACTTATATGGCCCCAATATTGATGATCAAAACTTCTTTGTTTTATTATATAATTTATTCCTCACTTTATCATCACTTACAGGGCAACATATAATAGCAGGGGATTTTAATTGTACATTGAATCCCAGTATAGATAGATCAACAGGACTGGACTGTACGCACAATGGATGTAGGATGACCATTAATCATTTTATGAAAGAATTGAGATTGTATTGTATTGATATATGGAGAGAAATGAAACCACATGTCAAAGCCTATTCTTGTTATTCTAATACCTATAAGACATTCTCACGTATTGACTACTTTTTGATCTCTACAAAATTAAGGCCCAAGATTCAAAACTATTTCTATGATAACATTGTGATCTCTGATCATGCACCCTGCTGTCTAGTATATGTAGATAAGAAATTGACAAAGGGCCCAGTTAGGTGGCATTTTCAACATAAATGGCTTCAGGATGAGGAATTTGTTAAGTACATAGAAAAACAGATGGGTTGTTTGATATCACTACTACGCAAACAACGGCATGCATAAAGTGGGAGGCTTTCAGAGCTTTTATTAGGGGGCATATTATTAGTTATACAGGTTCAAAATCTAAGAAGACCCGAGAGGAGAGAGTCCAATTGGAACGTAAAATAAAAATTCTTCAAGAAAAGGTGTATGCAGGAAGTAACCCACAGTTAGAGAACGAATTACTGATTCTGAGAGCTGAATTTGACAAAAAAAATCAGCGAATAGAGCTGCCTCGAGTCTTCTAAGATTGAAGCAAACTTTTTATGAACAAGGGGAAAAATCAGGAAAATTATTGGCATGGCAGATTAAACAATTAGAATCTAAAACACCAATTACCAGTAATAAGTAACGGACGGGTAGTTATAGATCCTTTAGAAATTAATAGTGCCTTTAGAGATTATTATGAAAAACTATATGATACAAAAAATGAAACTGACTTAACAAAACTAAATGGGTTTTTGGGTGGATTATCCATACCAGGTATTCCAAATGAAAACAGGGAGATACTGGAGTCTAAAATTAGTCAAGAAGAAGTTGGGCAAGCCATTGATGATATAAAATCAGGGAAAAGAGCAGGACCAGATGGTCTTCCAGTCGACCTCTATAAAAAAAATTGAAGAATAAATTAATAAAACCACTTTTGGAAATGGTTTTAAAAGCATTTCAAAATGGTAATTTACCATCATACATGAATAATGCCTTAATTATACTGTTGCCAAAACCAGGTAAACCCTCTAATAAATGTGAAAACATGAGACCAATAAGCCTATTAAATGCTGATCTTAAAATAATCTGTAAAATTTTAGCAAAACGACTACAAGAAATATTACCAAATATTATTAACCGAGATCAGAATGGCTTTATAATGGGAAGACAAGGCTTCCATAATGTAAGATAAGATAAGATAAGATAAGCCTTTATTAGTCCCACAACGGGGAAATTCCAGGATTGCAACAGCACAGGGATAGCAACACTCAGAGCAACAATCAGAAGGCAAAAAAAAAAAAAAAGAGAAGTAAGAAGACTATTTAATATTATTTATTCCAATAAAGAAGCACCGGATACAGCTCTCCTATCATTGGACGCCGAAAAGGCCTTTGATAGGGTCGAATGGCCCTATCTTTTTGAAGTCCTACAAAGGTTTGGACTAGGAAATAATTTCATAAAATGGGTCCAGATAATATACAATAATGCTACAGCAGAAATCCTAACAAACCGCAATATCTCAAAATCAATAAAAATCAATAGAGGATGTCGACAAGGATGTCTGCTTTCACCTTTATTGTTTACTATTGTAGCTCATGTATTTTTACCTACATATGTATAAGCACTGTGGGATGCTTGAGATTGCATGTGTGGATTGACCTCACGTCTTGGATAGAACAATATGTCTGGACCGCCTGTGGATAACAGCAAGAAGACGGAGGTACGGCGATAAGGAGCTGAAAAGACTTCCTGACCTCCTGGGGGCCAGGCGGAGGACTGAAGGTCGCGGGGGGAGAGTTATTGTCAATAGGGGGTTTTGACGGTGATTTGTGATTCTTCCTTTGTTCTGAGATGTATAAATAAGAAGGTTTTGACTCAGCTCTTTCTCTTCTGTTCTTGAGAGATAGCTGGGGATGTGATGGCAACAATAAAACCTGAATTAAGAAATAATTCAGCCTTGTTATTTCACGCTCCCCACATTGGTAACCAAGAGACGTGAGAATGCATAGAAGGGATTCTCCTGATGCAGACTCGTCGGAGTCTGCCCAAGCGAGCGCCGTCTCCATTAAACTGCCAGAATTCTGGCAGGACAACCCGGACTCGTAGTTCCTCCAGGCTGAGGCACAGTTCAGGCTCGCAGGAATAACGGCGGTTGACACTAAGTTTTACCACGTTATCGCAAGGCTCGACAACCGCACAGCTCGATGCATGCGGAGCCTGGTACAGCAGCCACCTGCTGACAACAAATACGGCGAGTTGAAGGCTGCCCTTACTGAGTGTTTCACACCCTCAGCCGAAGAGAGGGCTAGGAGGCTCCTGGCTATGCACGGCCAGGGAGGGCGCAGGCCAGTTGCCCTGATGGAAGACATGCTGCAGCTGAGGGAATCGGACAACGATAATTTCCTATTTATGCACATCTTCCTAAGTAACCTCCCGTCGCACATGAGAGGGACCCTGTCCAGCATGCCTTGTGTGACCCAGCGGGACTTCCGTGCGCTGGCCCGAGAGGCGCAGCGGCTCCTCGACTCCTGCGGCGAGCAGACGGCCACAGCAGCAGCGGCAGACCTAGGTGCGGCGACCCGAGGCAACGAAGAGCCAGAGACTGCGGAGCCAGCCCCACCAACAATGGCAGTGACGCGGCCCCGGCGCAGCGGAGGAGATGGCCTCTGTTATTATCACCGGCGTTTCGCAGAGAAGGCACACAGGTGTGTGCCACCGTGCAGCTACAAGAGCTCGGGAAACTCCAGGACCGGGACCCGTTAGCAGCTTCGGCTCTCGGTGAAAGAAATAAGCTGCTGTACATCACAGATGCGAGCTCCGGGGGGCACTTTCTCGTAGACACCGGAGCCCAAGTGAGTTTCATCACCCCGACCTACGCTGACCGGTTGGCTGGCCCCCGTGGTGACGGGGCAACGGCGGCGAATGGCTCGAGCATCAACACCTACGGAGAAAGGACTTTGTTTCTGTCCTTGCACGGTCGCACTTATGAATGGACTTTTATCATAGCGGCAGTGAGCTTCAATATGTTAGGTGCCGATTTTCTGTGCTCGCATGGTTTGTTAGTTGATCTTGCCAACAGACGCTTAGTTAATGCACTATCTTTCTATTCTATTCCTTGTGCAGCTCGAGTGTCCCCACCACCGGTGCAGACCAACGTCGCCACAGCAGGCGGTAAGTTTAACACTCCTCACACAGTTTCCAGCACTCACGGTTCCTACTTTTTCGGCAACAGTTGCGAAACACGGGGTGGAACATTTTATCACTACAGCGGGCCCCCCCGTCTTCACGAAAGCTCAGCGTTTGGATGCTGCTAAGCTTTCCATAGCGCGTGAGGAGTTCGCCAGCCTGGAAAGACTGGGCATTATTCGTCGTTCGAAAAGCCCATGGGCTTCGCCACTGCATATGGTCCCTAAAGCTGACGGCTCCTGGAGACCTTGCGGCGATTACCGCAGACTAAACAACGCCACAGCGCATGACCGCTACCCAATCCACACATTCAGGACTTTTCGGTGCATCTAGCGGGGGCGCGCATTTTTTCTAAAATAGACCTGGTTTGCGGCTACCATCAGGCTCCAGTCCGGCCTGAGGACATTCCTAAAACAGTGGTAATAACCCCTTTTGGACTTTTTGAGTTTTTGCGCATGCCGTTTGGTCTTAAAGGCGCCGCACAAACATTCCAACGTACACTACCGTTCAAAAGTTTGGGGTCACCCAGACAATTATTTTGTGTTTTCCATGAAAAGTCACACTTATTTACCACCATGAGTTGTAAAATGAATAGAAAATATAGTCAAGACATTGACAAGGTTAGAAATAATGATTTGTATTTGAAATAATATTTTTTTCCAGATACTCAACCTGCTCAAAGGAAGGTCAGTTTTATAGCTTCTCTAACCAGCTAAACTGTTTTCAGCTGTGCTATCATGATTGCACAAGGGTTTTCTAATCATCCATTAGCCTTCTGACGCAATGAGCAAACACATTGTACCATTAGAACACTGGAGTGATAGTTGCTGGAAATGGGCCTCTATACACCTATGTAGATATTGCACCAAAAACCAGACATTTGCAGCTAGAATAGTCATTTACCACATTAGCAATGTATATTAGATATTAGAGTGTATTTCTGATTAGTTTAAAGTTATCTTCATTGAAAAAAACAGTGCTTTTCTTTCAAAAATAAGGAAATTTCTAAGTGACCCCAAACTTTTGAACGGTAGTGTATGATGGATTCTGTGTTATGCGATCTCCCTTTTGTGTTCGTCTACCTCGACGACAGTTTAGTCACCAGCACTTCAGAAGAGGAACACGAAAAACACCTCACTGCGGTTTTTCGGAGGTTGGGAAGGCACGGGTTAATAATTAATCCAGCCAAGTGCCAGTTTGGCGTGGCGCAGATTGATTTTTTGGGGCACCGCGTCTCCCCAGAAGGGGCAATCCCACTACCGGATAAGGTGCGCGCAGTGGCAGATTTTCCCCGACCACAAACGGTCAAATCATTGCAGGAGTTTTTAGGAATGGTAAATTTTTATAACCGTTTCCTACCCCACGCAGCGCAACTCATGCAACCATTATACACCGCGCTCAAAAAACAAAAACTCTCCAATCCTATCGAGTGGTCCCCGGAGCGGGAGCGCGCATTCGCGGAGGTAAAAAAAGCCCTGGCTGACGCCGCGCTTCTGGCTCACCCAAATCCATCAGCACGCATAGCGCTCACCACCGACGCATCAGATTTAGCCATAGGGGCGGTCGTGGAACAGCACATTGCCGGGGTTTGGCAGCCGCTGGCATTTTTCAGCAGATCCTTGAACGAAGCCTAGCGGAAATACAACACGTTTGACAGGGAGCTGTTAGCACTCCATTTGGCTGTCCGCCATTTCCAGTTTTGGCTAGAAGGTCGGCGTTTCACCGCTTTTGTCGACCATAAGCCGCTCACTTTTGCGATGTCCAAAATTTCAGAACCTTGGTCGGGCCGGCAACAGAGGCAGCTGGCCGCAATTTCGGAGTTTACCACCGATATTCAGCACGTAGCGGGTAAACTCAACGTAGTGGCAGACTGCCTCTCTCGCGCGGTCACAGCACCGGTGCGCGCGAAGGCAGATTATACTACCGCAGCTGCAGGGCAAAATTTTTTATTTTTTAAAATTTTTTTTTTTGTTACTTATTTGTACCCGTAGGTAGATTTGGTTTGCAGTCTGGTGACAAGCCACCGGTTGCCGGTCGCTGCGTGCGCGAAAGCGCACGCGGCCCCAGTTCACGTGGGGATAGATTACGCAGCCATGGCAGCGGAACAGGGTAGAGATGCGGACATGCGCGCGCTCCAGTCTGGACCAACAGGGTTAAGGCTGGAGAGCAGGTGTTTGCAAACCGGTATGCCCCCCCTAATCTGCGATGTATCGACTGGGCGACCGCGCCCGGTAGTCCCGGCCGCGTGGCGCCGCTGCATTTTTGACTCGGTTCACTCCCTGGCGCACCCGGGAGTGCGCGCTTCGGTGAAAATGGTAGCGGAGAAGTTTGTTTGGCCGAGCCTGCGCAAGCACGTGAAAGAGTGGGCAAGGACCTGCATGGCTTGCCAGTGGGCCAAAATTCACAAGCACACGAAAGTTCCCTTAGAACCGTTCCACATTCCGGCCAAGAGATTCGATCACGTGCACGTCGACCTCGTGGGCCCCCTACCGTTGTCGCAGGGTTTCACACATCTTTTGACAATGGTGGACCGAACCACACGTTGGCCAGAAGTGGTCCCACTGGCATCAACCACAGCTGCAGAGGTGTCTCGCGTTTTTTTGACGGCCTGGGTAGCGCATTTCGGGGTTCCGTCGGATATTACGTCCGACAGAGGGCCTCAATATGTCTCTGAGCTCTGGTCAGCGATGGCCAGCAGCTTAGGAGCGAAAATTCATCGAACTACCACTTATCACCCCCAGGCTAATGGTTTATGCGAGCGTTTTCATAGGTCTTTGAAGGCAGCCCTCAGAGCGTCGCTTACGGATGCAGATTGGGTAAACAAACTACCATGGGTTTTATTGGGGTTGCGTTCTGCGCCCAAACAGGATTTAAATGCCTCCCCAGCCGAGTTAGTTTTTGCACAACCTCTCAGGCTGCCTGGTGAGTTCCTACCAGAGCATCCGGAGCCGGGGCTCCCCCCGGCTCTGGGGCCGCTGATCGGCACGGGAGCAGACATGCTCCCGGGCCCCGTTCATCACACTTTTCCGCGCGTTTTTGTTCCCAAAGCTTTGAAAAATGCCGAGTTCGTTTTTGTCAGGCACAAGGCTCTGAGACTGACCCTCCGCCCGCCATATGATGGTCCATATAGGGTGCTGGAAACAGGTGATAAGCATTTTGTGCTAGATTTGGGAGACAGGAAAGAGACAGTTAGTATTGACAGACTAAAGCCTGCTTTTGTGATGAACGACGAATCTGTACGGGTGGCGAGGGCACCTCGACGTGGCAGACCCCCCAGGGAACACGTCCCTGAGCCCCCGCAGGGATCAAATAACCACTCTTTTTCCCAGTCAGCAGATTCTTTGCAGGACGGCGCCGCAGGGACAGTGAGACCTGCTTACAGCAGATTCGGAAGACGTCTGAAACCCAGACGGCGTCCAGACTGATTTTTGATGGGATCATGTGGTATAGACTATGCTATTGATGTTATCACTAATTTTTGATATGATCATGTTGTATAGACTATGCTATTGAGGTTATCATGTTTTGTGAACTCTGATATATTGTCCATTCTTCGACGTTTTGGGGGGGTTATGTAGCTCATGGTGACATTCCACGTACCAATGTACGTGGAATGTACATCTCATCTCATCTCTGTTGTTTGCAGATGATGTTGTCCTGTTGGCTTCATCCAGCAATGACCTACAGCTCTTGCTGGGACGGTTTGCCGCTGAGTGTGAAGCGGCTGGGATGAGAATCAGCACCTCCAAGTCCGAGTCCATGGTCCTCAGCCGGAAAAAGGTGGATTGTCCTCTCCGGGTTGGGGACAGGCTCCTGCCCCAAGTGGAGGAGTTTAAGTATCTTGGGGTCTTGTTCACGAGTGAGGGGAAAATGGAGCGAGAGATCGACAGACGGATTGGAGCAGCATCTGCAGTGATGCGGACGTTGTACCGGTCTGTTGTGGTGAAGAGGGAGCTTAGTTCTAAGGCAAAGCTGTCGATTTACCAGTCAATCTACGTTCCTACTCTCACC
The DNA here is from genome assembly GCA_020510985.1 of Pholidichthys leucotaenia. Lineage (NCBI taxonomy): Eukaryota > Metazoa > Chordata > Actinopteri > Cichliformes > Pholidichthyidae > Pholidichthys > Pholidichthys leucotaenia. Next base: position 130,533,002 of record CM035843.1, on the reverse strand, counting down.
TATGGTCACGAGCTTTGGGTAATGACCGAAAGAACGAGATCGCGGATACAAGCGGCTGAAATGAGCTTTCTCCGTAGGATTGCTGGACTCACCCTCAGAGATAGGGTGAGGAGCTCAGTCATCCGGGAGAGGCTCAGAGTAGAACCGCTGCTCCTCCACATTGAAAGGAGTCAGTTGAGGTGGTATGGGCATCTGATTAGGATGCCTCCTGGACGCCTCCCACTTGAGGTGTTTCAGGCACGTCCCACTGGGAGGAGACCCCGGGGCAGACCCAGGACTCGGTGGAGAGACTATGTCTCCCAGCTGGTCTGGGAACGCCTTGGTATCCCCTCTGAAGAGCTGGAGCAGGTGGCTGGGGAGAGGGAAGTCTGGGCTTCTCTGCTTGAACTGCTGCCTCCGCGACCCGGACCTCCGGAAAAGCGGTAGAAGATGGATGGATGGATGGATGTAGCTCATGTATTTTTACCTACATATGTATAAGCACTATGGGATACTTGAGATTGCATGTGTGGATTGACCTCATGTCTTGGATGGAACAATATGCCTCGACCGCCTGTGGATAACAGCAAGAAGACGGAGGTACAGCGATAAGGAGCTGAAAAGACTTCCTGACCTCCTGGGGGCCAGGCGGAGGACTGAAGATCGCAGGGGGAGAGTTATTGTCAATAGGGGGTTTTGACGGTGATATGTGATTCTTCCTTTGTTCTGAGATGTATAAATAAGAAAGTTTTGACTCAGCTCTTTCTCTTCTGTTCTTGAGAGATAGCTGGGGATGTGATGGCAACAATAAAACCTGAATTAAGAAATAATTCAGCCTTGTTATTTCACGCTCCCCACAACTATGGCAATTGAACCTTTAGCGATGACAGTACGTTTACATCCACAAATATATGGAATTAAAGTAGGACCAACAGAACATAAAATCTCCCTGTATGCCGATGACATAATTTTGTTTATGTCAGATTTTAAAAAATCAATTCCAACCTTGTTAAATTTAATAAAGAACTTTGGGGATATATCAGGATATAAAATAAACAAAACAAAATCTTCAATATTAATGTTAAATGAGACCCAGAGAAATCATCCATCTCCTGAGGTAAACCAATTCAATGTTGTAGATCAGTTTAAATATTTAGGAATTCAAATTTTGCCTAAGCTAGAATCAGTCGCCAATGCCAACTATGAAGCCTTGATGTCAAATATTAATGAGTTGCTTCAGAGATGGATGTCACTACCAATGTCGATGATCGGGAGAATTAATATACTTAAAAGTAATATCTTACCAAAAATACTTTATTTATTTCAAAACATTCCTTTACCACCACCTTCAGATCTATTCTCAAGAATTAAAAAAAAGTTAGTGGAATTTATATGGAACAATAGGAAGGCTAGATTACGTTTGTCCTTACTATATTTACCATTTGATTGTGGAGGTCTGAAATGTCCAAACTTTATGTTGTATTACTGGTCAGCACAGCTGAGGTCTATGACATATTATTTTTCATCAAATGAGCCTCCTTACTGGACTGAAATGGAATTATACAATTTACCTTTACCTCTTCCCTTATTCATATACTCAGACTCAGCTAAAAAAATTACAGAAACAAGTTAAAAATCCAATTGTAAAGCACATGATCAAAATATGGTGTGAAACTAAAAAATATTTAAAAGAACCACACTCACTGTCACAATTTAGTCCAATATGGGGTAATCAATATTTTACACCAGGGAGAGCGGATATTGTATTTAAAGTATGGAATTTAAAAGGGATTCAAAAGATTCAAGACTTATATTTGTCACGCTCAGATAACATAATGTCTTTCGAAGAACTGAGGATTAAATTCAATCTTAATAGAACACACTTTTTTAAATATCTTCAGCTTAGAAATTTTATTCGATCAAATCAAAATAATGCTCTCACCCGACCTACTTATTCAACTTTGGAAAAAATTTTGATGAAAGATAGTAAGAGAAAGGGTATTATTTCAGAGTTTTACAACTCATTGACACTATTCTCAAGTGAAAACTCACAGAAAAGACTGAATGACTGGAAAGAAGACCTGCAAATTGAAATTTCAGAGGAACAATGGAAATGGCTTGTGCAGGAGCTCAAACCAAATCAATAAATGTCTTAAACTGATACATGTTAAATGGTTTATGCAGATGTTTGTTACACCAGTGGAATTAAATAGATATAACAAAAACATACCAGATACATGTACAAAATGTATGGAAAGTAAAGGAACCCTATTTCACTGTTTATGGAAATGTAGAAAAATGTTTTGGGAAGAGGTGAGGGTAACAATTGAAAAAATAATTTCAAAACAAATCACATTGAACCCTAAACTGTTTTTGTTGGGTCTGTATCCAGAAAAAACATAACTTTAATAAGAGTGAAAGAGCATTCATAGACCTCAGTTTGCTTAATGCCAAAAAAATGTATTGCACTACTGTGGAAAAAGACTCATAGACCAGATGTGACTCAGTAGTTAAGACAGATGTTAACAAACCTTCCACTAGAAAGAATAACATACATACTGAAATCAAAGGAAAATGTGTTTGAGAATATATGGAGACCTTTCATTGATTATGTAAAGAAATTAAACATAACTTCTGAAGAAGAAGGTGAATGATATGTGTGGACCTTGCAAATTCCAAGTTGGTGAATGTGTATTATGTATTCTTATGTAATAGATTACCTAGACTAAACAGAGGAGCATTGTTGTTGACTTGTTTTTGTTAATGGCTGTTGTTTTTATTACACTTTTTTTGTTATTTTGTTATTGTTCTTTTTAATTTTTAAATTACTTTTGTGTTAGTGTCTGACTGTGTGTGCTATGGTTGTGAAAAAAAAGGTTCAATAAAAAGTATTGTGAAAAAAAAAAGAACAGATGAAGAACAAAAACCCAGAACAATGTCTAAAGAACTGCAGGCCTGACTTGCCTCAGTATGGACACTGGTCCATGAGTCAAATATAAGAAAGAGACTGGGCAAAAATGGTACCCATGGGAGAGTTCCAAAATGAAAGCCACTGCTGACCAAAAAGAACACAAAGGCTTGTGTCATATTTGCCCAAAAAACATTCTGATGATCCTCAACACTTTTGGGAAAATATTCTGTAGACTGACGAAACAGAAGTTGAACTTCTTGAAAGATATATGTTCCTTTACATCTGGTGTAAAACTAACACAGCATTTCATAAAAAGAACATCGCACCAACAGTCAAACACGGTGGTGGCAGTGTGATGGTCTGGGGCTGTTTTGATGCTTCAGGATCTGGATGACTTGCTGTAGTTGATGGAACCATGAATTCTGCTCTCTACCAGAAAATCCTGAAGAAGATTCGTGACCTCAAGCTCAAGCCCCCCCAGTGTGGCTGAATTAAAACAGTTCTGCAGAGAAGAGTGGGTCAAATTTCCTCACCAGTGATGTAAAAGACTCACTGCCAGTTATCACAAATGCTTGATTGGAGTTGTTGCCGCCATGGGTGGGACAACCAGTTATTAGGTTTAGGGGGCAATTACTTTTTCACATTGGGCCAGGTAGGTTTGGATAGCTTTTTTTTCTTAATAAATGAAATAATAATTTAAAAACTGCATTTTGTATTTACTCAGGTTATTTTTGCATAATAATAAAATTTGATAATCTGAAACATTTAAGTGTGACAGATATGAGAAAGAAATCAGGAAGGGTGTGGTCTATATTAACTATATGTTCCATAACCTACATATGTTAGAGCATGTGGAAATGTTTGGTGACTACATATGTAAGGAACTTCACACCTCTGAAAGGACAAAGGAATCTCACCCGCCGAGTGAAGAACAAAGACGTTCCCGGACGTGGCGGGGGAAACCGGACGAGCCACCCTCACCCCCCAAGGCGAGGAGAAGGATTACCATCACCTCCCAAGATGAGGAGAGGAAATACCAAGACAATGGGGGGATTAAGATAATGAGGGATGTCAGCCTTTGTTATGCATGTCTTTTGTTGTGTGCTTGTATATAACCAGCGAGTCGGCGAGATTCTGTCTCTTTTTCCCTTCTGCCGCTCTCTGCACCAGATGAGACTTGATAGAAGAGCTGAACATTAAAACTCTGCTTATAAACCAAATCGCCTCTTCATTGCCCAGCTCCTCTACACTGGTGACCTTGACGCGAGTATGGACCGGAGGCGTTCTTCCACAAGCGACTCATCCGGGGCGGCTCAGGCAGACGCCAGCAGCCACGCAGACGAGGGAGCAGACGGACAGCTGTTCCCCCCGGCAGAAGAGGTTGAGAGGGCTCAACCGAGCACCAGCACCGCCGTGAGAGCCGAGGCAAGGCACTCTCACCCGGCGGGCACAGCAGTGATGGTGTGCACGAATGCCGTCGCTGTCAAGCTGCCAGACTTCTGGCAAGAGGACCCCGCCTCTTGGTTTCAGCAGGCTGAAGCCCAATTTATACTGGCGGGCATCACGGCCGACGATACTAAGTTTTATCATATCGTCTCCAAACTCGACTCCGCCACTTCGAAGTGTGTGCGGAGCTTGATCCAGCGACCACCGGCCCGGGACAAGTACGAGACGCTCAAAGCGACCATCGTGGTGAACTACGTCCCATCAGCGGAAGAAAGAGCCGAGAAGATCCTGGCGGTCTACGGCCACAGAGGGGGCAATCCGAAGGCCCTCATGGAGGATTTGCTGCAGCTCAAGGAAGAGGACAATGACAACTTCCTCTTCCAGTTTATTTTCCTCAGCACGCTGCCGCCACACATGAGGGGGACACTCGCCAGCACGAAGTGCAACACCCACCAAGACTTCCGCACACTGGCCAGCGAAGCTCATCGGCTCGTCAACGCCTGCAAGGAGCTGACACCCACAGCAGCATCCGCAGACCTCAACGCTGACGCCCCGAGCCACGAGGAGCCACAACCCACGGAGCAGACCCAGCCCATGGTGACAGCGGCACGGCCAAGACGTAACAGACGGAGCGATGTTTGTTATTACCACCACCGCTTCGCCGAGAAGGCCCACAAATGTGTTCCCCCCTGCAACTTTAAACGCCAAAGCCGAGAGCCGTTAACAGCAGCGGTTCTCGGCGAGAAAAACAAGCTGTTGTACGTGATGGATGGACATTCAGGCAAGCAGTTCCTCATCGACACAGGAGCCCAGCTGAGTTTCGTCATGCCCTCCCACGCAGATCGAGCCATGGGCACCCGGGGCAACGGAGCGGTGGCAGCCAACGGCTCTAACATCGACACGTTCGGCGAAAAGAGCCTACACCTCCTCATCCACGGCCGCAGCTACAGATGGACATTTGTTGTAGCGGCGGTGAGTTTTAACTTGTTAGGCGCAGATTTTTTGTGTGCACATGGGTTATTAGTGGACCTAGCAAATAGGCGCCTGGTTAATGCACTGTCTTTTGCTTCTATTCCATGCTCAGCTCGAGTTTCTCCACCACCTGTGCAGGCCAACGTCACCACGGCAGGAGGTAAGTTTGAGCAACTCCTCACCCAATTTCCAGCACTCACAATCCCAAAATTCTCAGCCACTGTGGCTAAACACGGGGTTGAACACTTCATTCCAACAACGGGACCTCAAGTTTTTGCCAAAGCTCGCCGCTTAGACGCAGCCAAGCTCAACATAGCACGGGACGAGTTTACAACTCTTGAAAAATTGGGGATTGTTAGACGCTCAAAGAGCCCCTGGGCCTCAGCACTTCACATGGTTCCGAAATCCGACGGTTCTTGGAGACCGTGCGGAGATTACCGCAGACTAAATAACGCTACAGCGCATGACCGTTACCCAATCCCTCACATTCAAGATTTTTCACTACATCTAGCGGGTGCGCGCATTTTTTCAAAAATAGACTTAGTCCGCAGTTATCACCAAGTCCCAGTCCGAGCAGAAGACGCTCCTAAAACAGCGGTAATAACCCCTTTCGGCCTTTTTGAATTCCTGCGAATGCCTTTCGGCCTCAAAGGCGCTGCTCAAACTTTTCAACGAATGATGGACGCAGTCCTACGCGACCTCCCCTTTGTTTTCGTCTACCTCGACGACATGCTGGTAGCCAGCTCGTCTGAGGAAGAACACGAGCAGCACCTCACTATGGTTTTTCAGAGGCTAGAAGAGCACGGGCTAATAATCAATCCAGCCAAATGCAAATTCAGCGTGTCACAAATTGATTTTTTAGGACACAAAGTCTCTCCGAAGGGGGCAGTTCCACTTCCAGACAAAATTCATGCGATAGAAGGTTTTCCATGGCCGCAAACGGTCAAATCGCTACAGGAATTTTTAGGGATGGTTAATTTTTACAACCGCTTCCTCCCCCACGCAGCTCAGCTCATGCAACCCCTATATGACGCGCTCAAAAAAAAGAAAGCTTCCAACGCGGTCGAATGGACCCCGGAGCGCGAACGCGCTTTCGCGGAAGTAAAAAACGCCCTAGCTAACGCCACATTGTTAGTTCACCCAGACCCCTTGGCCCGCATTGCACTAACCACAGATGCTTCAGACCTAGCTATAGGGGCAGTTGTAGAACAACTTGTCAGCGGGGTCTGGCAACCTTTAGCATTCTTTAGCAAATCGCTAAACCCAACTGAACGCAAATACAGCACTTTTGACAGAGAGCTGCTGGCGCTTCATTTATCCATCCGCCACTTCCAGTTCTGGTTAGAAGGGCGGAGTTTCACGGCTTTTGTAGACCATAAACCGCTCACCTTTGCTATGGCTAAAATTTCAGAACCATGGTCAGGCAGGCAACAAAGACAGCTAGCTGCGATTTCAGAGTTCACCACAGACATTCGACACATGGCAGGCAAACTTAACGTAGTAGCGGACTGTCTCTCTCGTGCTGTGGCACCACCAGAGCGCGAGGAGACAGATTATACTGCCTCAGCAGCAGAACTCTTCACTAACGCAGACACATACGCAGCACCTGTCCATGCAGGGATAGATTATGCAGCCATGGCAGAGGAACAAAACAGTGACGCGGACGTGCGCGCACTCCTGTCTGGACCAACAGGGTTAAGGCTGGAGAAAAAAGGGTTATGCGACGGCGTGCCCCCCCTAATATGCGATGTTTCAACCGGCCGACCTCGCCCGTTAGTACCAGCTACATGGCGCCGCCGCATTTTTGACGCAATTCACTCCCTTGCGCACCCAGGTGTGCGCGCCTCGGTTAAAATGGTCGCCGAAAAGTTTGTGTGGCCAGGTCTGCACAAAAACGTAAAAGAATGGGCAAAAACTTGCATTTCTCGTCAACGCGCCAAAATACACAGACACACAAAAGCCCCTCTGGAGCCTTTTCCAATCCCTGCTAGAAGGTTCGACAACGTTCATGTCGATCTTGTGGGGCCACTACCTTCCTCCCAAGGTTTCACACACCTGTTAACAATGATAGACCGCACCACACGCTGGCCAGAGGCAGTCCCTCTAGCGGCAACCACAGCGGAGGAAGTCGCTCGCGTTTTTTTGACAAACTGGGTGGCACGTTTCGGCGTCCCATCGGACATCACGTCCGATAGGGGGCCTCAATTTGTCTCTGAGCTCTGGTCAGCCATGTCCAACAGCTTAGGGGCAACAATTCATCGCACCACCGCTTATCACCCTCAGGCTAATGGGTTATGCGAGCGTTTTCACAGGTCTTTAAAGGCTGCCCTCAGAGCCTCACTAACGGACACAAATTGGGTAAATAAACTTCCCTGGGTTTTATTGGGGTTGCGTGCTGCACCTAAAGAGGATCTAGACGCCTCTCCTGCAGAATTAGTTTTTGCTCAACCTCTCAGGCTCCCAGGTGAATTTTTACCAGAGAACCCAGAGCCAGGGTGCCTTCCAGTCCCAAGGTTTTAGGCAGCAACGGACCGAACTCGCTCCCCGGTCCAGCTCATCACTCCTTCCCACGGGTTTTTGTCCCTCAAACTTTAAAAAACGCTGAGTTCGTTTTTGTTAAGCATGAAGCTCTAAAACCAACTTTACGCCCAGCATTCGATGGGCCATTCAGAGTGCTGGAACATGGTGATAAACACTTTGTGCTTGATTATGGGGATAGAAAAGAAACAGTCAGCATTGACAGACTTAAACCTGCCTTCTTGTTGAAAGACGAACCTGCACAGTTGGCCAGAGCACCTCGGCGAGGTAGACCCCCCAAGAGAAAAGACTCAGCCCCCAGGCAGGGAACAAATAACCTCTCCCCTTCCCACACTGCAGATTCCTCACAAGAAGGCCCCAGCAGGACGCCTAAACCAACCTACAGCAGTTTTGGGAGAAGAATTAAACCCAGACAGCACAGGGACTGACACCAACCACTCCACAATTGTTCACTAACTGTGCTGCAACAGTTTAGGACTGACTTATGATTTTACTATGCTGCTAGGTTTACCACTGAACTCTCTTAGGAGCATGGCTGCTGGGAGGTTTCTTCCGTGGCAACAGCTGTAACACGTAGTATGTCGTAATAACTACCCTAGACTGTGAACCTTTCTGTTGTCCTTTCTTAGTTGTTTGGGGGGCCTGTGGTCTATATTAACTATATATTCCATAACCTACATATGTTAGAGCATGTGGAAATGTTTGGTGACTACATATGTAAGGAACTTCACACCTCTGAAAGGACAAAGGAATCTCACCCGCCGAGTGAAGAACAAAGACGTTCCCGGACGTGGCGGGGGAAACCGGACGAGCCACCCTCACCCCCCAAGGCGAGGAGAAGGATTACCATCACCTCCCAAGATGAGGAGAGGAAATACCAAGACAATGGGGGGATTAAGATAATGAGGGATGTCAGCCTTTGTTATGCATGTCTTTTGTTGTGTGCTTGTATATAACCAGCGAGTCGGCGAGATTCTGTCTCTTTTTCCCTTCTGCCGCTCTCTGCACCAGATGAGACTTGATAGAAGAGCTGAACATTAAAACTCTGCTTATAAACCAAATCGCCTCTTCATTGCCCAGCTCCTCTACACGAACAAATACTTTTTTGTAGCATTGTATGTACTATATAAGCCTGTATGTTAATACTTTTACTTTAAAGGAGGGTTGAATCAGTACTTCTGCTTGAGTAAGGAATGGAGTAAAGAATTTAAGTACTTCTGCCACCTCTGATAAACACACTGTAGGCTGAGTTAAATATAGCGAACTGTGGGAAACTTATCTGCCATCTTCTTTAATGAACAACTTGTTTTTCATACGTTCAGATTCCAGCTGGTGTTGCAGCAGAAATGACTTATCAGTTAATGAGTCTCCAAAATGTGGCTTCATGAGCAGATTTGTCCCCCCCCCCCCCCCCACCGATGACATGAGTAATGCTCAGACAGACAGAGGGACACAGGAAGCCCTCAGTTGACAGACTAAAGAGGCTCTCACTCCTACACACACCTGCCCGTCTCTACCCGCCTTCTCTCTATTTCTGGACATGAAATCTCACTGTAAATGTGTGCATTGTGTCTTAACTTTGCTGCCTCTTCTCTCACATTTATTTAACAAACCCTTGTAAATACTCAGTCAAATAAGTGGAGATAATGATTATTTAATGCCGGTGTAGAAGAATTTCAAGGAGAAAATGCTCAACGTGCCATTCTGTTTGTTCTGTCCTGTGTGCTGGTGCCACTACAGTGGTAGCCATGATAACTAAAGCGGAAAGATGTTTAGCATCAGTGGTGCTTCTACTATATGCACATCAGAAAAAATGGCTATAAACTACATGGGTGCCACATAAAACTCTGATATTGACTAATTATCTGCAGGCAACTAGATCAAAGTCGGAGTGAAAGTGTGCCCTTAGCTGAAGTTAGCTTAGACACGTGACCTAAAAATCTGCCAGGATGTGGATGGTCTCTGCAGGGTCTTGGCGAGGACTTGGGAGTGTATTAAATGAACTGGGATCCCCCTTACATGTGAAACATTGTGCTAGAGCAGGGAGAGTTTTGAGCGTGCACAAAACTTCTGCAGCAAGGGAGTGGTGGTGGTTAATGATCGCAACAGTGTCTTATCAGGGTCCTGGGTGGAGTGTAGTGGCAGCAGGAACATTGTGTTAAAGTTGCGGGGTGCACGGCCGCAGCTTAGTTGTTGAGAATTTGGAGCCAGACTGACCATACCAAAAACTGTGTTAGCAGCGTTGTGTTAGCGTGGAATGATCTTCGACTGCGTAGCTGCATCATGACACATGGACAGTGTGTGTCCAGAGTGTGGTGTGATCGTGAGTGTACAGGGAACGTGCTGCTCATGTACAGGAGAGGACAGATTTATAAGCTCTCCTATGAAAATATCATTTTTTTAAAAAGTATTTATAAAGTGCTGTTAACACAACACAAATAAGTTTTAACACAGCTTTTTCATACTTCATGGTTTTCTTTAGAAAACATAAATTATTTTACTTTGCACACAGAAACAAAATTATTTCACAAAAACCAATAACTACCAGGAAAAAAATTATGTAGCCCCTGAAAAACTGAGGGCTGGGATTGGTCAGGAGACACGTGTGAGACTTGATGAAAACGACAACAAATGACTGCAGGCTGTTAACCAGCAAAAAGGACACACATCTGACTGTTGGTGTCATAATTTTGACCCTGGTAGTTTTTGCTTTTTGGATAGCACAGCGGCGTCTTCCTCCTTCATTATGGAAGTCTATGATGATGTGACACAAGTGACTATTAGAGGAACTTCATGAAATGAACATTCGCCTAATTTCACCCCCCACAGTTTTATCCCTTTTTCATCTTTTTTCGTACCAATTATGTATGAAGCACGACAATTCATCGTCAAAATTTTATTAACACCAAAAATAGTTCAATGTTTATCCTGACTGAGAACTTTTCAGACTGACTTGGGCTGCTGCCTCGGCTGGCCAACGGAACACTTTTTTTCCCTTTTCCTCGAGGAGACTCCTGTCGTTCACCGTGGGTGTCGGCTGATTGACAGGAGGCAGGGTGTCATGTGTCCATCTGGAGGAAGCAGATTTTCGTGCTCTGGTTCTGTAGTGTGAACAGGACAGCAGCTGTGTGGGTGTGAAGAAAGAAGATCAGTCGGTGAGCAGGTGTGTGAAGTCCGCAGCGAGGATTTCTGAGGAGGATGATCACAGAGCCGTCCTCCACGGATCACACCGGGATGTCGTTACATTATATAGACACTTTTACTGTAGCTACACCAAACAGGAAACCAGCAGTGTCATGCATGCGGCGGCAAAACTGACACCACATCAAACATCCTGGAAATATCCATTTCATTTTACCTTTATTTATATAGGGAAGGCCCACTGAGAGACAATTGCTCTTTTTCAAGGACATCCTGTTCACATTCACACCTGGAAGCTGCCCAGTACAACCACAAACTGACCTGTGGCCGCTAAGCAGCTCCACTGGAGCAGCTGGGGTTAAGGGCCTTGCTCAAGGGCACCACAGTGGGGTTAATGAGGGTGGGGCAAACACTGCTATGCCGTCTGTCCCACCCAGATCTGATCCTGAACCAGGCACCCAATATGGTTGCAAAAATATGATAAAAAGATGCCAATTTAAAAAAGCTGCAAATTATAACTGAATTACATCAAATAACTAGAAAAGCACTCGGAGAGCGCAGACCTCCGCCAAGCGGCACAGTTCCCCCCATACAGTGTTTGTGTGTACGTTTTCAGATTCCCTGAGCATGAAAAGATATGAGTAGCAATTGGATTCACAATGATTCTTTGTTTATTTGACATGGACAGTGCAATAAACAGACAATTAATGAATGACAATCAATGTGATAGTGATAGGATTAGTGGTTGAGTAGTGTAAAATGGGGCTATAAGGGACGGCGGGTTAATAAGGGACACTTTTGTGGGAAATGTTTTAAATGTAATTGTGCTTTTTTTATTTTGAGCAGGACGCTGAGTTGTGTTGTTATTGTCAAATATCCATGAATCCTTCATCAAATCTAGGCGGAAGCAAAATTAAAAAAGCAGAATTACATTTAGAAAAGTGTCCCATATTACCCCGCCGTCCCTTATAGCCCCGTTTTACGGTAGTAAAAGCATTGCCTCCTTGGCGGAGGTAATAAACTGAAGCGTTGGTGTGTCCATCTCCTCCACTGACGGATGCAGATTGGTTAGACAGGTTGCCGTGGGTTTTTATATTATATTGGGGTTGCGATCCACAGCAAAACAGAATTTAGAGTCTTCCCCGGCAGAGAGGTCGTTTTTACGAAGCGTCTATAGCTGGGCGGGGAATTTGTGGCAAATAATGGGGCGGCGGACAGGTGTCCGTGTCAGGTTTTGCAGCGTGGCGCAAAAGCAGGCACGCTGGCGGGCCCAGGCCAGCAGTGTTTTCCGCGTGCTTTTGTGCCTAAAACGTTGAAGAACGCGGAGTTTGTGTTGGTCAGACACGACAACCAGCGCAATGTGCGCAGCGCCTATGGCTGGCAGAGGCACGCTGGGGGTCCGAGGGCAGCAGTGTTTTCCGCGTGCTTTTGTGGCTAAAACGTTGAAGAAGGCGGAGTTTGTGTTGGTCAGACACGACGCCCAGCGGCCTCCATTGCGCCTGCGCACATGTTGAAAATGGCCCTATGTCACAGTGTGGAAAAATGCTTTAAAAAAAATTCCTGTATCCAGACGGTGAACCGGATCACCCCCAAAATTTAATCAGTTCTTCCTTGTACCATTTCCAACAACGCCTGAAAGTTTCATGCAAATCCGTCCAAGACTTTTTGAGTTATCTTGCTAACCAACAGACAAACAGACAGACAGACAAACAGACAGACAGACAGACACACAAACCCTGGCAAAAACATAACCTCCTCCTGGCCTTTTCGGCCTGGCGGAGGTAAAAATTTAACCAGAATCCAAATGAATGTGCAAATTTACAAGAAAAAAAAAATTAAAAAGAAAATGTTGCAAATTTATGAGAATTTTTTAAATAAAAAAAAAACATTAAAAAGGGAAAAATTTGGAAATTTATCAGGAAAAAAGTTTCAAATTAAGATAAAAGTTGCAAATTTCAGAAAAAAGCTGTAAATTTACAAGAAAAAAGTTGGAAATTATGAAGACAGTTGCAATTTTTACGATAAAAAAATTTCACATTTATAAGAAAAAAATTGCTGATTTACAAGAAAAGAATTTGTGCAGGGTACAATGAAATCTCAAGACTGTCGAGGTATTCTAGAGAGAAATGTGCTGCCCAGTGTCAGACAGCTTGGTCTCAGTCGCAGGTCATGGGTCTTGCAACAGGATAATGACCCAAAACACACAGCTAAAAACACCCAAGAATGGCTAAGAGTGAAACATTAGACTATTCTAAAGTGGCCTTCTATGAGCCCTGATCTAAATCCTATTGAACATCTGTGGAAGGAGCTGAAATATGCCGTCTGGAGAAGGCACCCTTCAAACCTGAGACAACTGGAGCAGTTTGCTCATGAGGAGTGGGCCAAAATACCTGCTGAGAGGTGCAGAAGTCTCAGTGACAGTTACAGAAATCGGTTTGATTGCAGTGATTGCCTCAAAAGGTTGTGCAACAAAATATTAAGTTAAGGGTACCATCATTTTTGTCCAGGCCTGTTTCATGAGTTTGTTTTTTAAAATAATTCTGTTGAACCACAATTCAAAAGCATTGTCTGATTTTCACTGGTTAATTTTCATAGAATTTTTATTTATTACCACTTTTGTCAGATTCAAGTTATTTCTGTGACCATTGTGGGTTTTTCTTTCATTAACAGAGGGGTACCAACAATTTTGTCCACGGCTGTATACCCAAAACATTGCTATCCGATGCACCATGTGTTTCCTGTCAGGGATGCAGAATTTGATGAATTAAGAGCAGCAGACTAAACAAGCCTGTCAGGTTGTCTCGTTTTGGTGTCTGAGGATGGTGAGCAGAACTTAAACACTTCTCAGGAGGAGAAACTGGGCTAAAACAATTCAGATTGGGTAAGACATGTCACAGTTAATGGTAGGTGGGGCTGTTCGGCTCCTCTCAATGCTCCACACGCTGACCAGAGAGAAGAGACTGGGGGCTGCACTTCAGGACTTCAAACCCAAACATGAGTGAATGATTTAAAAGGAAAAAAAGAATGAAGCCGAGCTAAATTTATCTGGTTCAGCTGTGGGTCAGGTAATTGAACATTCATATTGGCTGACAAATTGATATGTGACGTGACAAAAATAGCACTGCTGAAGATCTTTTCAAAGAGCCACCTGGATGGCTCTGAAGTACAGATGTCGCTACAAGAGTTTCTTCTCCACACCTCATGATGAGATAGCTCAGTGTGTATGTGTAACTTTTCAGGGCAATTGGGTGTGTACAGTAAAGGTTTGAAGTTCAAATTCAGCTGCTTCCCATGTGAAAAACCCAAAGAAGTCAAAACTACAGCATTAGTTCAAGTGCATGTACTACTTTAGTGCAAGACTTTAGCACATGGCTTTCATCAGATTCATAGAAAAAATTTAAATAAGATTGTTCATGGTGGTTTGTGTGTTAACAGGATTATTGAAAAACTACTGGACAGATTTCTTTGTTGTTTATGTTTGTTGTTTATGTTTACAAAAGGAGAAACCCACCAAGGCAAAGACAAGAAGGAACATACAACCAAGAGATGCTAGTAATACAATACTAATAAATATAAACATTTCCAAGAGAGAACAGGAGGCGACGGCGAGGGTAGGCTCATGTCCAAAACAGGCAGATATAATTTATAATGCAAGACCAGATGGCCATGGACGCATAATATTAATAAACAAGATTATAGTAGCCAGTTTAGAAAGCTTGAGGGACAGGCTCCTGCCCCAAGTGGAGGAGTTTAAGTATCTTGGGGTCTTATTCACGAGTGAGGGGAGAATGGAGCGAGAGATTGACAGACGGATCGGAGCAACATCTGCAGTGATGTGGACGTTATACCGGTCTGTTGTGGTGAAGAGGGAGCTGAGTTCTAAGGCAAAGCTGTCGATTTACCAGTCAATCTACGTTCCTGTTCTCACCTATGGTCACGAGCTTTGGGTAATGACCGAAAGAATGAGATCACGGATACAAGCGGCTGAAATGAGCTTTCTCCGTAGGATTGCTGGACTCACCCTCAGAGATAGGGTGAGGAGCTCAGTCATCCGGGAGAGGCTCAGAGTAGAACCGCTGCTCCTCCACATTCAAAGGAGTCAGTTGAAGCGGTATGGGCATCTGATTAGGATGCCTCCTGGATGCCTCCGGCTTGAAGTGTTTTGGGCATGTCCCACTGGGAGGAGACCCCGGGGCAGACCCAGGAGTCGGTGGAGAGACTATGTCTCTCAGTTGGTCTGGGAACGCCTTGGTATCCTCTCTGAAGAGCTGGAGCAAGTGGCTGGGGAGAGGGAAGTCTGGGCTTCTCTGCTTGAACTGCTGCCTCCGTGACCCGGACCTTCGGAAAAGCGGTAGAAGATGGATGGATGGAAGATTATAGTAACTAAACTACGTAACAGGAGCTCTCATAAATAGACAGAAGCAAATGGCAAACTCAAATAACATAATACATCCAAAACCATAACCGATTCAATACTAAAGTGGGGAAAGTACAGAAAATAATCGGACTAACTGAAAGCATGAGCACGGTTCCCCAACCATGCTCAGCATCATGACAACAGCTCCCCTATGGACGTTCATTAAAAATTTGCCCTCCTAAACTTCCCCATATCCGAGGAGGCTGAAATTCAAGAATGCACACCCTCGTAACCTCAGCGAAGCATGTATCAAATCTGAGGTCAGTCTGACAAACAGTTCAAGAGATATGCGAGGAACAGACAAAATGACACATACACAGACAGATTCCTTGTATTTATTTATTTCCTTGTATTTATAGATAGATGTTAAGCACGACTTTTAAATGTTTAATAAGCATCATAAATGTGTCAGCTTGTTGCTCTGATACAAATATCAAACTGATAAAAGGAGCTAAGAACAAGCAAACACTCTAAATATTGGCCTTCTGCTGTATTTTTCTCTGTATGTATTAACAAGTGAGCCAATATCTGTGTTATTATTGGTGTCAGGCTGAAGGCGGCCATGGAGCAGATGGACCGCGGCGTTGTGGATCTGCCGGAGCTCCGCAGGAACCTAGAGCTCGCTGCCGCCATGCTGGATGCCATTTACACCGACGAGACCAAGTAAGAGTGGGCTTGCTGGAAAGACTGTCGGACGCACCGGTGTGTAAAAATAACGAGCACTCATTGTGGCTTTGCTTCCCTGCCCTGCAATCTCACAGGCGTCTGCTGGACACTGAGGACGAGCTCAGCGACCTGCAGTCGGAGTCCGTGCCCAGCGAGGTGCGCGATTGGCTGGCCTGCACCTTCAGCAGGAAGATGGGTGTGGCCAAGCGGCGCCCTGAGGAGAAGCCGAGATTCAGGAGCATTGTCCATGCGGTGCAAGCTGGGATATTTGTCGAGAGGTAAACACGGATAAAGCAGAGCTGGTAAAATGCAGTGGGACTCCTCAGCCACTAGGGCCCCTCCCCAGGCTATATGTTCACTCCTCATTTTCTAGTGGGAAGACTAAAATTACCTTCAACTTTTTTTCTCTCCAAAATTTGCAACTTTTTCTTTTAAACTTGCAACCTTTTTCTTGTAAAATTTCAATTCTGTAAACGTTCAACTTTTTTCCTGTAAATTTAAGTTTTACCTGCGAATTTGCAACTTTTTTCTTAAAAATTCATAAATTTGCCAGTTTGTTTCCTATAGAATTTTAGCTTTTTCTTGTAGATTTGACTTTTTCCCTGTAAATCTGCAACTTTTATCTGTAGATTTGCAACTTTTTTCTCATTAATTTTAAACATTTTTCTCAAAAATTTGCAACTTTTTTCTCATAGATCTGAAACTTTTTCTCATAAATTTGCAACATTTTCTCATAAATTTGAAACTTTTTTCTTGTAAATTTGTGATTTTTCTCTTGTAAATTTTCAACTTTTTTCATGTAAATTTGCAATTTTTTTCTTAAATTTTTTTTAAACTTTTTTCCTGTAAAATTTTCTTTTTCTCGTAGCTATCTCGTAGCATATATCTCGTAGATATATCCTACAAATATCTTGGGACGATTATTGATAGTAATTTAAACTTTGAAGAGAACTGTGAAAGGGTGTGCAAAAAGGGTCAGCAGCATTTGCATTGCTTGAGAAAACTTGCACGCTTTCAAGTTGACCGAACCATAATGACAATGTTTTATCAGGCTTTTATTGAATCTGTTTTATCCTTTTCTTTAGTGTCATGGTTTGGTCAGATAAAACTGAAACAGAGGAAATCCTTGGATCAGGTAGTTAGATGGTCCAGTCGTTTGCTTGGTGAGTCACAGCTGAGCCTGACATCCCTGTACACCAGACAAGTACAGAGGATGGCTACCTCCATTTTTTTTTTTTTTTTTTTTTATTTAAGTTTTTGTAAAGGGTATACAGGTCGTTACAGCAATGCAGTGTTTACATTTTCATCACATGTTCCCTTATTTTCTGATATCTGACAACATTGGAAGATTAATTCTTACAACACCCCTTTTTTTTTTTTTTTTTTTAAAGTGAAAGAAAAAGTGAAATTAAAGAGAAAAAAAAACAAGAAACAAATAACAAAAAAAAAACAAAAACAAACCAGTAAAAAACAAACAAAAAGAAAAAGTAAGTAAATAAAGATAAAAGAGCATCTGAGTAGCGTTGGAACAAAGAGTGGAATCATTATTGAAATGGTATTTGTCAAAGATTAGATCTAATGGAAGACACATATGCGGTCCAGGGTTGCCAAAAGTTCATGAACACATCCATGTCCTGTCTCAGTGCGAATGTCAACTTTTCCATCGAGTAAATGTCTTGGATCACGTTAGTCCAATCTTCAGGTGTAGGACAGTCCTTCAACATCCATTTTTTAGTTAGAGCTTTTTGGCTTGCCAATATTAAAACATTGAATAAGTATTTTTCTCCTCGTCTTTCCAGTGAGTCCGGTAGTAAACCCAAATACAAAGTTACAAAAGAAAAGGGAACTGTAATTTTGAATATTTTCCCCAATATTGTCTGTACCTTGGTCCAATATTGGTGGATAACTGGGCATGACCAAAACACATGAAAATGATTTGCAGTCTTTTCACCACACAAGCGCCAACAGTTCAATCCCTTATGGGTAAATTTGTTTTGTGCAGGTGTTCTGAAAAATCTTGCCAAGTTTTTCCATCCAAATTCTCTCCACTGCAGGGATGAGGTACTTTTCCATTGCTGTTTATTTAGCTTTTCCCATATTTCCAGTTGTAAAGTGAAATTCCCCTCTTTTTCCCATCTCTCTTTTATATAAGATGTGTTGTCTCCTTTTAAGTCTTGAAGACCTTGGTATATTTTAGAAATGTATCTGATCCCTGGGATCCCTTTATAT
Source organism: Pholidichthys leucotaenia (assembly GCA_020510985.1). Classification (NCBI taxonomy): domain Eukaryota; kingdom Metazoa; phylum Chordata; class Actinopteri; order Cichliformes; family Pholidichthyidae; genus Pholidichthys; species Pholidichthys leucotaenia. The sequence continues at coordinate 130,514,703 of CM035843.1, read as the reverse complement.
GCCATTAAGAAGACCTTCAGAACACCTGACTGGGCCCTTTCCAAAACCTCCTTTTTAAGTATATTGTTTATGTGGTGTCTAAGCTGGAAGAACCTGTAAAGGTCTTGATTTATTAGGCCTTGTTTTTTCAAATCTTCAAAACTTCTTAAGATTTGCCCTTTAAAAAAATCGTAATATTTTATCAGCCCTTTCTCCTTCCACTTTTTAAATCTGGTGTCTGTTTTATTAGGAGTAAAGTCCTGATCATAGGCGATCCATTGCAGAAGTCGATAGGGCTCTTTAGTTTGATTCTCTCTGACTATCTTAAACCAAATTTTTAGCGGGGTCTCTATCCACGGGTTAGTGTTATTCAAAAGCTTAGGTAAGACATTGTTCCCTATTATCGCCTGTAGGGGGATGTCACTTGTTATTTGGCATTCGATCTCCTTCCATTGTGCAGTGTAGACTGGGTTACATATCTCTACTAAAGTTTTAATTTGTGCGGCTTTAAAGTAGTCCCTGATATTTGGCAGCGCGAGCCCACCTTTGTCTTTGTTTAGCTGTAGGGTTCTATATCTGATTCTAGGTCTCTTGCCCTGCCATATGAATCTTGAGATCCTTCTGTCCAGCTCCTGCCATGTTTTTTTGGGAGGTTCTACCGGTATTGTTTGGAAAAGGTATAGAAGACGTGGAAGTATATTCATTTTGACTGCTTCAATTCTTTGTGCAGTACCCAAGAATGGTATCATATTCCATCTTGCTAGGTCAGATTTTATTTTTGTCACCAGTGGATCATAGTTTAGTGATATAATTTTGTTGAGTTGTTTCGGGATATTGACCCCCAGATATTTCATAGATTCCGACTCCCAGTTAGTTTTGAGTTTGCTTAGTGAATAATAATTTGGGTCATAGTTGAATGTTAAAACTTGGGTTTTATGCATATTTAATTTGTACCCCGATAAATCTCCATACTCTGAAAAAACTGAGGTTAGTTCTGGTAAAGAAGTGTCCGGCTGCCCTAGGTATATTAAAATGTCATCAGCAAAGAGTGCTATTTTATGTTCCTTCTGACCAAGTGTAATACCTTGAATTTTTTGGTTTTGTCTTATCCATTGGCTCAGAGGTTCTATGAAGATTGCAAAGAGCAGTGGAGACAGGGGGCAGCCCTGACGACATCCTCTTTCCAGTTCAAAAGATGATGATAAATTACCGTTAATCCTTATTTTAGCTGTTGGTTTTTTATATAATGCCTGTATAGTTCTAATGAAGTTGTTATGAAAATTGAAACTGGATAAGATTCTATATAGAAAAGACCAGTCAACCGAATCGAATGCTTTTTCAGCATCTAATCCCAATATGACTGCATTTAAGTTATATTTTTTTATATGATGAATTATGTGTAAAGTGCGTCGAATGTTGTCTTGTGTCTGTCTTTGTCTTATAAAACCTGTTTGGTCTAAATGAATTAGGTCTGTCAGTATATTTTCTAACCTTTTGGCAAGGATAATGGTAAAAAGCTTATAGTCCTGATTTAGTACACTGATTGGTCTGTAGTTGGAGCACTCTAGTTTATCCTTTTCAGGTTTAGGTATAACTGCAATGACCCCTTCTCTCCAGGAGGGGGGGATTTCCCCTGTGTGGAGGACATAATTAAATGTTTTCAGGAGGAGAGGAGATAGTTGCTGTTTAAAGGTTTTGTACCACTCTGCTGTATAGCCATCAGCTCCTGGGGATTTGTTAGCTTTAAGTTTCATAATTGCTTTTTCCAATTCTTTAGGATGTATTTCTGACAGTAGTGTTTTATTTTGTGACTCCGTAAGTTGGGGAAGGTTTAATGTGTTTAGGAATGCCTCGGATGCGTTTTTATGTTTTTTGTGGGAGTATAAGTTCTTATAGTAATTCTCGAAGTTTTTAAGAATATCCTGAATTCTGAATTTTATTTCCTTTGATACTGGGTCTCTGATTTTGTAGATTGCTCTTTCTGTTTGATGTTTCCTCAATTTATAGGCTAGCAATTTTGCCGATTTACTGCCTGCTTCATAGTATTTTTGTTTCAGAAATGTAAGTTTCTTCTGGATTTCTATTGTGTAGATCTCATTTATTTGGTTTTTAATTTCCTTAATCTTGAGCGAGTCAGTAGAATGAGTGTTGCCTTTGTGTTCTTTTTCTAGGTTCCTAAGTTCTGACTCTAATGTGGATAGTTTTTCTTGTCTTAGTTTCTTTTGGGTTGCCAGTTTTGCAATAATCTTTCCTCTTATTACAGCTTTACATGCATCCCACAGTATTAAAGGGGATACTTCTCCATTATCGTTATCTTCCAAATATCTGAGAATATCTGATTCCAATTCATCTTTCAATGGTCCTTTCAGGACATTTGAATTTAACCTCCAAGAAAATGTATTATTTGTGTATTTTTGGATATTTAAGTCCATGTAGATCGGACTGTGGTCGGAGAGATCCATCAGTCCTATTTTACATGTTTTTACTCTTCCAATGTCTCTATTAAACATAAAAAAATAGTCAATCCTTGAGTAAGATGAATGTGGAGTTGAGTAAAATGTATAGTCTTTTACACTGGGGTTGAGTTCCCTCCACACGTCACAGATTCCCAATTCTTTTAGTAGCATCCGAGTCTTCCTGTTTTGGGTGTTATTTTGATGTGGGGAATTACCAGAAGCATCCCAGTATGGATTCAGTCTAAGATTGAAGTCCCCACCACATATCACTAAACCTTGAGCTTTAGTTATCATTAGGTCGAATACATTTTTATAAAATTTCCAGTTAGCCCCTGGGGGAGCATACACATTCAGCAGGGTGATATCTTCTCCCTCTAGCCGCCCAGTTACCAAACTGTATCTCCCTTCTTTATCTTTGTGTTCTGATTTTTTTTCAAATGTAATTTTGGTTGATATCAATGTCGCTACTCCCCTCCTCCTCCCTGATTTATATGAAGATGAAGAGATCATTTTAAACCCTTGTCTACTGAGTTTATTGTGTTCCACGTCTGTTAGGTGGGTTTCTTGTAAAAGTATTATTCCTGCTTTGTCTTTTTTCATTTTGCCTAGAATCTTGGATCTTTTAACTGGATTCAGGATTCCTTTTACATTATATGAAATTATTTTGGTTACACCCTGTTTCTCCATTGTGTTGTTTTGTTTAGTATAACTGTGTGGTGGCCCTCTTTTGTGCTACTCAGAAACTGAAAGAACATTAAAAACAAGAAAAACATTAAGAACATAGTGTAAAAAACTTTAAAACAAAAAGCTGTCATAAGAACTTCCTGAGCTGAGGTCTTTTTAAAGACCCTGTAAGAGCCTTGATGGAGTGAAGGCTCTGAGGGAAATTCCTCAAACTCTGTTACGTGTTGAGGGCCCTCTCTTACCACTGAAAGTAGTCCCATGCTTTTAACGTGAGTTTCAGAACCCAATCCAAACTTGTAATGATTTTTTTTTTTTTTTTCCTTTTATGCCTAAACCCTGTGAAATTGTATGCACCCTCCCACCCCCATCACATCAAACATTCACGCAAAAACAGTATTTGTTAGTATGAGGAGAACATGTGGATTATTGTCACATTTCTATTTTAACAAGTTTTTTTTTTTTTTATTACAAAGACTTATTTGTTTCAAATAATATGATTGTTCCATGAAATGTTTTACCACATGCTGAATATGCATCTCCTTTAATGTTTGTTACCTTGTATGAGGGGGGTTGGATGTGCGGATTGATTCAAGAGAAAAAAAAAAAAAAAAAAAAGGTCGCTATTCCAACCTGAAAACGGATAGTTTATCCGCGACGCTCTGGTGCTGGGTTTCCCGCTGCTGGTCCGTGGATTTTGAAGGTCTTTGTGTTGTCCATGTTTGCGTTTTGATCTTCTCACTCGGGTCTGCGGTGGGTTTAAATACCGTTACCGGGAGGCCTCTTTTCGCCATGTCAGCTGTTGCTTCTTCCGCCGAATTATAGAGACACGTTTCATCGCCGTAGAAGACCCTTAACTTCGCAGGAAATGGTGTCTGAAAGCGCAATTTCTTCTCTCTTAACACCTTTTTCGCGTCATTGTATTCCCTGCGCTTTTTAAGGACCTCCGGGGCGTAATCGTGTTCCACGTAGACTTTTCTCTCCTGGTGCATAAATCCTTTTTTCTGCCAGGCCAGTCTTACAACCTCTTGTTTTATTTTGAAATTGGAAAATCTTACCAACACCGAACGTGGGGGCGCTTCCGCCGCCGGCCTAGCGGCTAATGAACGATGTGCCTTTTCTATCTTCAAGTCGGTGGTTTGTGGAATATCCAATTTCTCTCTTAGTAAGGATTCCACGCATTCTGCCATTGAGTTAAAACCATTTTCGGTTCCTTCTATCAGACCATGAATTCTTATGTTGTCTCTTCTTTGTTTTCCTTCTTGGTCGGTTAGCTTAGCCTCTATAGCTGCTTGTCTTTTGCGTAGGTCTAGCACAGAATCTTCGAGCACTTTTATTCGATCCTCTGTTTCCAAGATTCGGTTCTCGGCCTGGTCCACTCTGCTGTTTGTCCTTTTCAATTCTTCTCTGAATTCCCGAAATTCGGCCGTAACATCTCGGCGAAATCGTCGTAGCTCCTCAAATAGTGATTTCAGGCTAACCCTTTTGTTAGCTATCACCAGTTCCTCGTCTTCTGAACGGAGATCTTCCAGTTCGGATTCTCCGGCCGATACGTGTCCTGGCCTGGAGAATTTCAGTTTCTTCTGTTTTCCTTTAGACATGATGATTTTGTCTTTTGATTTTCACTCCTCCAAAAATCCGTTAAGTTTGATTTTCAATGTGTTATCCTGGATTGGGTCTGAGAACTTCAGTGTTAAGCTGCAGTCGCCATGGCGTCCAGACCGGAAGTCCGGCTACCTCCATTTTAAATGATGACTCCCACCCTTTGCACTGCAACTTTCAGCTTCTTCCCTCCAGATGGAGGTTTGCTGTCCCAAAAAGTAGAACCCAGCGCTACAAAAACAGCTTTGTCCCTGCTGCTGTCAAAGAGTTGAACAAGCTGTAAAAATATATTGCACATAATTTAGGTACCTATTTATTAACTCCATTTTATATTTACTTATTTTTGTAGGATGTCACTTGGGTTCTAAATATTTTATTGGGTTTTAGACCTCTGAGTTTTTAACCTCTGTGACTAGTTTTGAACTTTTAATATGACCCTTCTCTCTTACCTCTGGTTTTTCTCCCATCTCTTTGTCTTTTTATACCCTGATTGATGGAGCCTTGAGTATTTTTATCATGTTTATAGTCAGCTTCATGTGTGCCTGTGTTTGTATCTATGTTGAATGTAATTAGTGGCTTGTAAATATGGATGTCACCAGACTGCAAAACAAATCTACCTACGGGTACAAATAAAGGAACCTGAACCTGAACCTGTAGATTTGCAACTTTTATCTTGTAGATTTGCATCATTTTTCTCATAAATTTTAAACTTTTTTGTCATAGATTTGAAACTTTTTTCTCATAAATTTGCAACGTTTGTCTTGTAGATTTGAAACTTTTTTCTTGCAAATCTGACTTTTCTCTTGTAAATTTTCAGCTTTTTTCCTGTAAATTTTCAAGTTTTGCTTGTAAATTTTACAATTTTTTTTCTTGTAGATATGAAACATTTTCTCATAAAATTGAAACTTCATTCTCATAAATTTGCAACTTTTTTCTTGTAGATTTTCAACTTATTTTCTTGTAAGTTTGCAGCTTTTTTCTTGTAGATTTGCAACTTTTTAATCTGTAAATTTGCAACTTTTTTCTAGTAAATATATGATTTTTTTTCTGATAACTTTCCAACATATTTTCTTGTAAATTTGCAACTTTTTTCTTGTAAATTTATGATTTTTCTCTTGTTATTTTACAACACTTATCTGGATGCTGGTTAAATTTTTATTCAGTGTAATTAAATTGTAATTTGTGAGGTTCTGAATTTTTAAATTGACAACTTTAAATCATATTTTTCAGCTTTATTCTTGCAAATTTGTACCTAATTTACATTTATACACTTGTACCTTATGTTAAATTCGTGAACACCCCCACCCCCGTGTTGATTTGAAACCAACTGAAACGGCCCTGGTTAGACATCTCCCACCCCGGTCAGCAATCAGACTGTAAACATTGTAGAATGATGGTAGTTAAAAGCAACAGACTTGAAGAGTTAAATGTCATTTGGATCATTTCACTAAAAGTCTGTGTGCATTTTTCTCTTTGCGGGGAAAATAAGTTTGCATGAAAAATGAGGCTGAACCCACAGCTGCAGCTGCAGTCAGCCTCACTGTCACCGCTGCTCCGGGCCACAGTTAAGCTTTGCAAATCACATTATGATCAGAGCAGAAATCTCCAGGCGACCCTTAGCGCTGCTGCTTCAGCCTCCATTAGATGCTAACTGGCGTGTGAAAATGAACCTAGTCAAGGATTAAATTGACCACACACCTTAAAACATGGAAGAGGGTCTAAACGCACACTTTTATTGCTGCTTTTAGTCCTCCTTGGTGTTCAGACAAACAAAGAAAGGAAAGATTCACCTTGCCCATTGCAGCACTCTCAAAATGTTTATAAGGTAGCAAATGAAAACTAAACTTCTTAAAGAAGCAGTTTTTTAGTTGATAATAATTACATAATAGAGTGCATCGTTAAAAGGAAGAAAGGAAATTCAGTTCAAATTTATGAAGAGGAGCCTGCTAACTTAAAGCTCAACCTACCATTGTACTTTTAGAGATTGTCAGTATCATGTTACATAACAAAATGCATTTGAAGCACCGATGCTAAATGCAAAAAGAGATTTTTTTTTTGGTAAATTTGCAAATATTTTCCCATAAGTTTGCAGCTCTTTTTTTTAATCTGCAACTTTTTTTTTAATAAAATTGACTTTTTTCTTAAATTTTCTATTTTTCATTGTAAATTTGCAACTTTTTCACATAATTTTGCTGGTTTTATCTTATACATTTGTGACTTTTTCTCATGAATTAGCAATTTTTAATCATAAATTTGCTACTATTTTCATCATAAATCTGCAACTTTTTTCTTTTAAGTCTGCAACTTTTTCTCATAAATTTACAACTTATTTCTTGCAAATTTACAACTTTTTCTGCAACTTTTTTCTTGTAAATCTGCAACTTTTTTCATGTAACCTTGCATCTTTTTTATCATACATTTCTAGTAAAACTGACTTTTTATTGTAAATTTGCAACTTTCTTTGTAAATTCTGCAAGTTTTTCTCATAATTTTAAACCTGTTTTCTTGTAAATTTGGAACTTTTTTCATTTAAATAATCAACTTTTTTCCTGTAACCTTGCAACTGTTTTGTTTTAAATCAGCAACTTTTTTCTTTTAAATCATTAACTTTTTTCTCGTAAACTTGCAACTTTTTTATTGTAAATTTGCAACTTTACTTGTAACTTTGCAACTGTTTTGTTTTAAATCAGCAACTTTTTTCTTTTAAATCATTAACTTTTTTCTCGTAAACTTGCAACTTTGAAAACTTGGTTGCACGGTGGCGCAGTGGTTTAGCACTGCGGCAGCACAGTTTACCCTTGGCCGGGGGATCGCGGGGATCATGAGATCGTGGGTTCGATCCCAGCCCCCGACCAACAGTGAGATGTGTGGAGTTTGCATGTTCTCCCCGTGTTGTGTGGGTTTACTCCGGGATTTCTCCGGTTTCCTCCCGCATACCAAAAACATGTAGGTTTAGGGCGCTCGCGCACGCAGCGACCAGCAGCCGGTGGCTTGTCACCAGACTGCAAACCAAATCTACCTACGGGTACAAATAAGTAACAAAAAAAAAAAAAAAAACTTTTTTCTTTTAACTCAGCAACTTTTTTCTTGTAACTTTGCAACTGTTTTGTTTTAAATCAGCAACTTTTTCTTTTAAATCATCAACTTTTTTCTCGTAAACTTGCAACTTTTTTATTGTAAATTTGCAACTTTACTTGTAACTTTGCAACTTTTTCTTTTAAATCAGCAACTTTTTTCTTGTATACTTGCAACTTTTTTCAAGTAAATTTGCCGCTTTTTTCTTGTAAATTTGTGACTGTTCCTCATGAATTTGCAATTATTTTTCTCTTAAATTGTTACTTTTTTGTCAGAACTCTGCAACTTTCTTCTATTAAATTTCTGACATCTTTTTTTTAAATTTGCAACATTCATAGGAATGCTGGTGAATTTTTTATTCTGTGTAATGACTTAAATCTTCTCTGTTCCCTGCTCATCTAGATAATGACTCAAATTGTTACAATGTTTTTGTTTTATAGGGTTTGAACTTTTCTGTATCACAAAAACGGGGGCCTCTAAACACGGTCTTGCATACGGCAACGACTAAAGTAACACCTGTAGTGTCCCCCTCAATCTTTCCTCTTGAGAAAATGTTCTGTTTATTGTCCCCTCCCAGAGTAAAATGAAATATCCGCCCATGTCAGAATAGAGATTATTTTTTGCTTTAACTAAAGTAATTAAAGTGATAATTATAGGAACCCAACTACTAACATGGCATATTTTAACACAACAAACAACAAAATTTTGACATGGCGTCAGATGACGGATGTCGGATTGCCTCAAACGGGAGTAATACTTTCAAAGGTCGACTTCGTCATTTTTCAGTCAGTTATTTTTATCTTCCGCAGAAATCTGGAGCACCTGCAGCAGGGAACAGAAAACAGTCATGTAGACTTCCTTCAAAAGAAACACCAGAAAACATCCGGCCACAGATGTGATTACACGCTCGCGCATAACGTGTAACGATGTTAGCTCGCGATCAACCTGGACATGGAGATCATATAGCGAAACGATTGAGGTCCAGTATCATTAGATTGTAAATGACTGGGATGGCATCAGTTCATCTGCTGCAGCTTAATGACGCATGAAATCAAAAAATATCTGCCGCACCAAGGTACTGTGTGCGCCTGTGTGTTTATAACACGGTAACCATGACAACTAAACAACCCGTCCCAGTCATAAATTGTGGAAGAGGGTGGCTGGGGGGGGGGGGTGTCTGTGTGAGGAATGTTTATATGCATGCCACTATCTGTGGTGTGTGTGTGTGTTTGTGTGAGCACATGGGTAATATTTTATCTGTGTGTTTTTGTGAAAATAGGATGTACAGACGGACGTTCAACATGGCTGGCCTGACCTACCCTCCCACAGCTTTGACAGCTCTTAAGGTAAAAAAAAACAAAAAAAACCAAAAAAAAAAACTGCTGCAGTCCCATTTGTGCTTGGTGACATTTTGTCATATTAAACCTGAAACAAATGCATGCAATCAAGGCTAAGTGCTGTTTGGTTGAGTAACTTAAAAGGAAAGGTGACAAATGAATGAATAAAAATAATCTTTACAGAAAAGGAAGGGCAAAGTAGTTTTTGAAAGACAGGAGTGTGAGGATCAAGCAACTTTTTGAAACCAAAATTACTGAGCTGAAATCACAGGTTCCATTAGCATAAAGTAACAGCTAAGTAGGCAGGGATGGCTTTTTAAGGGGGTCATACCATGAAAACCTTTTCATTTAAACTGTAAAAAAAAGATTTGCACGCACATGTCAACATCATGTCTGTTAACGTCTAATCTGTAGTGAGAGAAGGGAGCAGGTGGAAGAGAACCTGGAGAGAAGAGGAATGAAAGTCAGTAGAAGCAAGACAGAATACATGTAGGCAGGTGTCATGGTGAAGATACAAGGAGTAGAGGTAATGAAGGTAGATGAGTTTAACCCTTTAGCTGTCCCAGGCGCAAACATAACCCCTAGTGGTCAAGAGTGGTAAATAGTTCAGATTTCCAAGGCTATAACTTGAAAGTTGCAAGAGATAATGGCTTACTGTCAATTAGAAAGATGCAGAATATGATCCAAAGTTTCAGATAGGAATAAATTTACACATCTAATTTGCATAATGTCATGGCAGCTATATAAATTACATAATTCAGTCAAAAGTGGACTTTGGACACATTTACACAAAGAATGGTTCGGTTTTTTGACGTCGTTTTGTCTACAGGGGTATGTTTTTATCTAATCTTCAAAGTATATGAACCAGAAAATCAATAAAATGTAAAAAAAAAACCCACATATTTTTCTCTTACCTGTTGCCGGAGGGAGGGGCTTGCTCGCCCACGTGGCCGGTCCTTTTTCGTCCATCGTGGTCGATGTTTTGTATTTGCTCTGTCATTTACACTCTCTGCCACATCTACAAACTCTTATGATTATCCCACGTGAATTTTGTTTGTATTACGTGGCTATTTTTCCTGTTCGATGCATTTTTCCTGTGAAAATCCATGACAGCATGGGCATCGCCATCTTGGTACTGGTAGCTCAGTTTTTCGCCCATTGTGGTCATAGTTTCGCGTTTGCTCGATCATTTAACTCTCTGCCACATCTACAAACTCTTATGGTTATCCCACGTGAATTTCGTTTGTATTATGCGGCTATTTTTCCTGTTTGATGCAGTTTCAGTCAGAATCGGCATCGGCATGACCGAACATGGCGGCGACCTCATTGGTGCTGGGGAGCTCAAAGCGGAAAAAGGACGAAGAATAATGAGGCTTTCTTCTTCTTTGCTGTATTCCATGTCAGCCATGATTCCTTTGGCACGTGTCTGCCACCTTCTGAACTGTCAGATCAATACAGATCAGTACAACTTCTCAGTATAGCCAGGGGACGTCAATAAGTTGACAGGTGCAGTTGCTGCGCTGTGCCACTGGGGGTGCGCAACCCTTCCATGAAACGTGGACAGTTAAAGGGTTAAATTCCTGGGGTCAGCCATCCAGTGCAATGGAAAATGCACAGGAGAGGTGACGAAGAGAGTGCAGGCAGGATGAAGTGGGTGGAAATGTGTGTCAGGGGTGAAGGATTGCAGCTAGAGCGAAAGGAAAGATTTACAAGAGGGTAGTGAGACCTGCTATGATGTATGGTAGCACTGACAAAAAGACAGGAGGCATAGCTTGAGGTAGCAGAGTTGAAGATGCTAAGATTCTCATTGGGAGTGACTAGGAGGGACAGAATTAGAATTGAGTATATCAGAGGAACAGCTCAGGTTGAGTGAGTTGGAGACAAAGTAAGAGAGGCAAGGCTGAGATGCCTAGACATGTGCAGAGGAGGGATAGTGGATATCCTGCCAGGCAGGAGGAAAAGAGGAAGACCACAGAAGATTCATGAATGTAGTGAAGGAGGACATGGAGAGGGTTGGTGTTGCAGAGGACGATGCAAGGGTTAGGGTGAGATGGAGGCAGATGATCCGCTGTGGCAACCCCAGAAGGGAACAGACAGAAGAAGAAGAGCACACACTAATATCATACAAACTTTGTCTCATTCACACGGGACCATGGCGCTGCACCTGTGGTGAAAAAACTATTGTTGTAACTATGCTGGATCAGTAGGTGGCAGTGCAACTTTTTTACAGGACCACGTACGACTTCCTGTCAACCATCGATGGTGTCAGGGAGCTCGTGCTGAACTTGTAAAATAACAGTTGTTAATGAAAAGTAAACACATATTCAGCAGCTACACTGTTTATTTCTTGCCTTGATTTAGCTTTGAAGATATGAGATAGCGTAACGTCCTGCCGCCATATGGGATGGGGATGAACAGACTTGAACAGATTGTCTTTCAGGAGATGCGTTAACCAATGAGGTGCAGCTCATGTGTTTTGTAACGGTGATGTCAGCATTGCAGATGTGTAAATGGACATAATTGATCATTTCCCTGTTTTTGCCCGTGCACACAGAGGAGGAAAAAAGGTGTGGTAAAACCTTTCCATTCTGGAGACTGGTTTCGAATCTTTACACTTTCACTTCTCCAAAATCTAGCCATCGCATGGACAGACAATAGGATTGTAAAACAAGTTTGCTAGTTTTGTGCACGAGCCCCTGAAATGCCAGCAGACCAGGGTGTGAGTGCATTTTTCTGGTGTGTGTAAAGTTTGACGTCCTCATTTTGCAGGTCAACCTGAAAGCTGGTGATGCGATGGTCACTGACATTTTTAAAAGTCTCAAAGCTTCGTCGCCCTTTTGATCTCAGCACGTACCAGTGGTTGCATACACTGAACATTGTCCTTTCACGGACAGGGTTGTAAAATGTCCCCCAGCCAGTATGCCCATGTGGGCCCTGCTATAGGTTAACACTGGGCTGTCTTAAGGTGCATTCAGACCAATTTGCACGTTCGCGATTACATTTTAACGTGAATTACATGTAAACACGCTAATAGACATGAATTCACTGTCTGAAGGAGTTGCAGACGGGTGAAGTTGCCTTTATAACTTCTGCAGCTGTATTCTACCTGTTGTGGAAATCCCGAAAACACCATCATGTTTAGGTTTATGCCATCCAACGGGGCGCTCACCTAGAAAAAATTGTCCCTGCCTTCAAAACTTCACCTGGATGACGGTTATTTACACTGCTAGCCTGCTAGCCCTCGTTAGCACATCTGTGGCAGGTGTCTATGAGTGGGTAAGTCCGACACTGATTCAGCTGCAGAGGTCTCGGTCCATCTGTCTGCAATTGAGTTGCAGTCTCATTTTCAAACTAGCTTACTCTCGCATTTTGATACTTGAACTCCGGTGATGGCAGAATCTCAAGGCTGATTACTAGCTAGTGTTTCCAAATCTCTCAGACACATGAATGCCCAAATTAACTTTACATTAACTTTAGATTAGATTAGATTAGATTAGATTCAACTTTATTGTCATTACACATGTATGAATACAAGGTAACGAAACACAGTTTAGCATCCAATCAGAAGTGCAAAGGACAGCAGTGCAGTATATACAGTAATTGACAGTATGTGCAATTTAAGCAAATATATGCAAATATATGCTGCAGTGCAGAAAGTTAAGAGTACTGTTATGTGCAAATAATGTACAATAAGTTAGATGGGCAGTTATGCATAGGTGAGGATGGTAAGAGATGATGGTAAGAGAGTCAGCGGGGAACTAAGTTCAATAACGTGACAGCTGTTGGAAAGAAACTGTTCCTAAACCTGCTGGTTCTAGTCCGAAGGCTTCAGAAACGCCTTCCGGAGAGGAGAAGCTGGAACAGTCCATGAGCAGGATGGTTGGAGTCCCTAAGAATGCTGCATGCCCGGCGCAGACATCTTTTCCTGTAGACGTCCTCTATAACTGGAAGTGGAGTCCCTGTGATGCGTTGGGTGGTTTTCATCACCCGCTGCAGCGCCTTACGGTCAGCGACAGAGCAGCTCCTATACCAGACTGTGACACAGTTGGTCAGGGTGCTCTCTATCACGCAGCGGTAGAAGTTGCCCAGGATGTCAGTTGACAGATGGTTCTTCTTCAGTGTCCTCAAGAAGAAGAGGCGCTGATGGGCCTTCTTGATCAGGCTGGTGGTGTAAACTGACCAGGACAGGTCCTCCGAGATGTGGGTCCCCAGGAATTTGAAGCTGGGGACACGTTCAGCAGCTATGCCATTGATATGGACGGGGTCATGTGTCTCTCCCCTCTCCTTCCTGTAGTCCACTATGAGCTCCTTGGTTTTGCTGGTGTTAAGGAGCAGGTTATTGTCAGCGCACCAAGTAGCCAAGTGCTCAACCTCTGCCCTGTAATCTGACTCATTGTTGTCCCTGATGAGTCCAATCACCGTTGTGTCATCTGCGAACTTTATGATGGAATTGGATCTATACATAGGTCTGCAGTCATGGGTGAAGAGGGAGTAGAGGAATGGGCTGAGCACACAGCCCTGTGGTACACCAGTGTTGAGTGTGATGACGGAAGAACGGTTGGGGCCTGACCTAACATGCTGGGGTCTGTTGGTCAGAAAATCCATGATCCAGTTGCAGGTGGAGGTACTGATTCCCAGCTCCCCAAGTTTAGTGATCAACTTGGAGGGGATAACTGTGTTGAATGCTGAGCTGAAGTCAACAAACAGCATTCTTGCGTAGGTGTTCTTGTCATCCAGGTGTGAGAGTACATAGTGCAGTGCTGTAGAAACCGCATCCTCTGTACTCCTGTTGCTCCGGTAGGCAAACTGGTGAGGGTCCAGTGTAGGGGGCAGGCATTTTTTGAGCTGTGCCAAGACCAGTCGCTCAAAGCACTTCATGACTATAAGATAAGATAAGATAAGCCTTTATTAGTCCCACAACGGGGAAATTCCAGGATTGCAACAGCACAGGGATAGCAACACTCAGAGCAACAATCAGAAGGCAAGAAAAAAAAACAAAAAAAAAAAACAAGCAAGCAAGAGCAGCTAATATACATATGTACATATTACTATAAAAAATATATATATACACACACACACACACACACACACAGACACACAGTGCAGAGCATTGTAGCTGGATGGAATAAATATATGAATATATGAACACACAGTGCAGAGCATTGTAGCTAGATGGGCGTCAGTGCCACAGGGCGATAGTCATTTAGGCACGATGGTGTTGAATGTTTCAGCACTGGTACTATAGAAGTGGTCTTAAAGCACGCTGGTACCACGGCCTGGGCCAGGGACAGGTTGAAGATGTCTGTGAAGACCCCTGCCAGCTGCTCAGCGCATGCCCTCAGCACACGCCCAGGAATGCCGTCAGGGCCAGCAGCCTTACGTACGTTGACATGACTCAGTGCATTACGGACGTCGGTGTGGGTGAGTGTGAGGTGGTGGAGGTCGTCAGAGGGTGGGAAATTGATGTTCTTTTCGTTATTGTCCTTGTCAAAACGAGCATAGAAGTCATTTAGCTCATTGAGAAAGGACACAGTCATGGCTATAGGTATAGAGTTGCTGGGCTTATAATCAGAGATACATTTACATGTATCCGTGTCACATTTTCACGTTTGGTCTGAACGCACCTTTATGGGTCCCTTCTGTGTTTGCCCACATGGACCTTACCTGTCACACAGGTAAGTGGGTAATCTGCCTAAAGCACTATAGTGAGTTACAATTGGTAACCAGTGCATGAACCACTTTCTTTTTTTTTTTTTGTCCAAACAGTGTAGCTGTTCATGCAATCATTGCTGCCCAATATTGGAAGGAAAGGAAAGGACAAGAGGTGAGAAAGCTAAGAAGTCTGGAATTTTGAAGAAGAAAGAAGTAGAAAATAAATATTAATAAGCAAAGGGAGACGGTGGCCCAACAGTAAATGAGTGAAAGAGAAAGGAAGAGAAATCAAAAGGCGGAGAATAAAAGGGGGAGCTACTGTGCAAAAATTAATGAGAACTCCGAGATGGAAAGATGTGACAAAAGAAAGTTGAGCTCCAAATGTGAGGAGTAAACAATAAGAAATTTGAGCTTTAAAAGAAACAGAAAAACATGGATGTGAGTGAAAGAGAATGAAAGGAAATAATCGAGTGGAGAAAAAAAGAAGGTGAGGAAAGAAAACAAGAGGAAAGGAGCTGCTACGGGGCAGCTAGAGGAGAGGGGAAATGAGAAAGGACAGAAGATAGATGGAGGGAAGGGGGCGCTGGAGAGAAATCTGAAATGAAGCAACAGCTAGGAAGGAGGTAGCAAATTAAATGAGGGGAGAGGGGAGAAAATGGGGATGTTAGGAGGAAAATGAGAAAGAGGCAGGGGGAGGAAATGAGATTTTTCTTCACCTTGCCGAAAATGTCAGTACACACTCCTAAAGCAGATAATTATTTATTCAAAGCAGCTCTGATGGATAAAGTGCTTCTGGACTGGAAAGACAGACTATTACGTTGATAATATATTTGCCACATTTCATCAGCTTCAAATTAAATGCCACCGTCGTCATTGTCATCGCCACCTTCAAGTTTGACATTTGGTTAATTCTAGAAAGCAGCGAGGGGTCACATTGTTTTCTTTATGATTTACTCCTCATCAGTGCAAGTTTGAGCTCAGCCATCTCAATTTAAAATCAGAGGTGGGTAGAGTATCCAGAAATGTACACAAGCAAAAGTAGTGTTATATTAATTACTCAGATATAAGTAAGAGTAGTCACCATACTTTCTTACTTAAGTGTAAGGAAGTAACTGATAAAAGAATTACTTGAGTAGTGAGCAATGACTTGGTTATTTGTGAGGTTTTTTTCCTCTTGAATTTGTGTTAGGATGTCATAATGAAAACGAGTAAAAGGAAGAGATGCAGGAATGGGAATAAAAGACACAAATGGAGGAAAAGAAGAAAAAGAATAAAAGAAAAACTGCCTGGAGGGGAAGGAGGAGATAGGCTGAGAGGAGGTAAAAGGGGCAAAAGAAAAGGGCAGTAATGAGTCTAATAATGTCCACTATGACGTACAGTCTGTTCCTGTTTGGTACATCCTGTAAACCTACAAACTTGAGATGATGTCCATAATTACATTACTTATGAAATTCAGCGCTTATAAATAAGTGCAATTATTTTTAATAATTTTAGCTTTCCCTCCTTCCTGTGTGAGCAGATATCATTGGGGCACTGCCCTCTGCTGGCAGGATCCTCATTACTCTGAATGAATGGGGCTCATCAGCTGTGTGCTTGACATGGTGTACGTCACGCTTCCTCACATGAGATGCAATGTGATGCTTTCCAGGAGGTGGATCAGTGGTCCTTTGATGTTTTCTTCTTCCAAGAGGCCACCGGAGACCATGCCCTCAAGTTCCTGGTCTACGACCTTCTGACCCGTTACGACCTCATCAGCAGATTCAGGGTACCCACTGCTTAATATCCTTCCACTGCAGGAACTAGGAACCAATTTTAGGGGGCTAAAATTTTTGGTAAGGCCCGTTTTAGTATCTGGTTCTCTGACTCGTATCTCCATTCTGGGAGTAGGAACCATTGGTCTCCAGAGGTTTTGTTCATGAAGTAATGGCTTGACATCAGAATATACTGAAGTGATTTTGTTTAACGAATATGGAAAGGAATGAATCGATTATACAGCACAGCTGCACAAGCTATGCACTTCCTCGTCCCTGCTAAGGAAAGCATGAGCTGCCTATCCTGTGCCTTACCCGTCTGCTGCTTGCGTTGTCTGGCTGCATAATCGACACATAATTGACTCTCCACAATCATAGCTGTATTAGATTTTCAATTTCTACGCATTATACAGAATAGCTGCACAACAACCATGAGAGAAGCACCAGTGTTCCTGTGCCGTGCCCTTCAGCTGTAATGCTTGTGTCAGGTTCAGGTTTAGGTTCAGGTTACTTTATTTGTACCTGTAGGTAGATTTGTTTTGCAGTCAGGTGACATCCATATTTACAAACCACAATTACGTTCAACATGAACACAAATACAGGCACACATGAAGCTGACTATAAACATGATGAAAGTACTCAAGGCTCCAAAAATCAGGACATAGGACAAAGAGATAAGAGAAAAAACAAGGAGATAAGAGAGAAGGGTCATATTAAAAAGTTAAAGACTAGTCAAAGGGGTTAAAAACTCAAAAGTCTAAAACCCAATAAAAGATTTAGAACCTGTTGGTAAAATGATGGCATGATTGGCCTGTCTTTCTCACACTTCTTTATCTGCTTGCTTCACACGCTACATTGCAGAGTTTAGTTTACACCCTATAATTAATTTGCTGAAATCAGTTAGAATCAGTTCTGCACACAGCCGAGCTGCCACATCAGCGGAAATGTATTATTGATTCAATGAGGTAAGACCCCTCTCTCTTGCATGAGGGAGTGGTTAAGTTTTATAAAAACTATAGGGCTCAATTTTGGGGTAGCTCACTCTTGGGGAATTCCTAAAGAGTTGTGTTCCAGCGCTGCTTGTAATCCATATCTCACTTTCAGTGAAATAAGTGAAAGTATATGTCATCTCAGACTGGTTATTTGGCCTTCATATAAAAGAACTGGGGGTTAAGGCAGTTTAGACGTAACAAACCCCAATAAAAAACTTACAAAAATAAGTAAATATAAGATCAAATTAATAAATAGGTAACTATATTATGTGCAATATATTGTTACATCTTGTTCAACTCTTTAACAGCAGCAGGAACAAAGCTGTTTTTGTAGCGCTGGGTTTTACTTTTTGGGACAGCAAACCTCCGTCTGGAGGGAAGAAGCTGAAAGTGGCAGTGCAAAGGGTGGGAGTCATCATTTAAAATGGAGGTAGCAATCCTCTGTACCTGTCTGGTGTACAGGGATGTCAGGATCAGCTGTGACTCACCAAGCAAGTGACTGGACCATCTAACAACCTGATCCAAGGATTTCCTCTGTTTCAGTTTTATCTGACCAAACCATGACACTAAAGAAAAGGATAAAACAGATTCAATAAAAGCCTGATAAAACATTGTCATTATGGTTCGGTCAATTTGGAAGCGTGCAAGTTTCCTTAAACAATGCAAATGTTGCTGACCCTTTTTGCACACCCTTTCACAGTTCTCTTCAAAGTTTAAATTACTATCAATAATCGTCCCAAGATATTTGTAGGATTGTACACATTCAGTGGTCTGGCCTTTTAGTACAGTGACTTTGTGCCTGGGAGTTTTCCTCCTAAAGTCAATAATCATATCTTTAGTTTTTGTCGTATTCAGCTGCAGGTAGGAATCCTCACACCAGTGAACAAAATCATCAACTACTGGGCCGTGGCCACTCTCACCATCCTGGAGGAGGCTGACAACAACTGAATCATCAGCATACTTTATAATGTGTCTGTTGTCATGTCTCCTCTGACACATGTTTGTGTACAGGATGAAGAGTAGTGGTGACAACACACACCCCTGAGGAGAGCCAGTAGAACACTTTTGGTCAGGCAATGTACCATTGACCCTTACTCTCTGTGTCCTGTTGGTTAAAAAATCCAGAATCCAACCCACCAGATTATTACCCAGATCAAATTGTTGCAGGAGCCTTTCAACTAAAATATGAGGTTGGATTGTATTAAAGGCAGAAGAAAATCCACAAATAAAAGTTTGGCGTGTGTCCCATTAAAATCCAGATGTTTAAAAAGCATGTTAAACAGAGTGACAGTGGCATCCTCCACTCCTCTGAGAGGCCTATAGGCAAACTGCAAAGGATCCAATGCATGCTCAGTGTGCTTTAGGACCTTAAATCTGGCCAGTTTTTCAAAAATTTTCATTAAAATTGAAGTCAAAGCAACTGGTCTAAAATCATTTACCGTTTTAGGACAGCTGGATTTTGGAACGGGGACAACCACGGCATCTTTCCAGGTCTTAGGCACATGTTGTGTCTGTAAGGACTTATTGAAAATGTAGTGAAACACAGGACTCAGTTCATGTGCACAGGCCTTTACCAAGCGCCCACGTATATTATCAGGGCCCTGACTTTTGTTCACTTTTACAGCACAGAATGCCCTTTTAACATCCTGCACCTCAATATTAAAGTGCTGATTGTCTTTGAGTTTCTGTTTCAAATCTTGGGTTTCTGTGCTAAAATCAAAGGAATCAAAACGGCCATAAAAACAATTAAGAGCATTAGCCAGCTCTGTGTCTGAATTAAAACCATCTGAAAACACACGATTACTGCACTCTGTGCTCTGAAGGCCTGCAATAGTTTTCATACTGGCCCAGGCTGAACCTTCTTTTCAACTCTGATTTATAATTCTGTTTTGCTCTTAAAATTTCGGCCTTCAGCTCTTTTGTGGCAACCTGCAGATCAGAAACAACCCCATTTAAAGGCAAGTACTTTCCTCTGTAAGCAGGATTTAACTGATTTTGTAACCCATGGCTTGTTGTTGAGATATATTTTGACACGTTTACGTGGAACGATCATGTCTCTGCAGAAAGCCACGTATGAGCATGTTACGTCCACTAAAGAGTCCAAATCTTCTCTGCAGTCTAGCATGAACACCTCCCAGTCTGTACAGTTAAAGCATTCCTGGAGGCAGTGCACTGAATCCTCTGTCCACACGTCTATGTCTCTGGTCTTCGCCTTGTCTCTTCTGAGAGCAGATTTATATGTGGGCAGCAAATGTACACAGTTGTGATCTGCGGATCCTAAAGGAGGAAGGAGAAGAGATTTAAAGGCTCTCTCTGTGGATCCGTAGCACAGGTCCAATGTCTTTTTTCGCCTGGTTGGGCAGGAGACATACTGATAAAAGTTTTTAAGTGTCTTCTTTAAGGACACATGGTTAAAATCCCCAAGGATGAAATTTGGAGCTTCTGGGGAAATCGACTGCAACCGCTGTACCACATCAAAGACGGTGCTGGAGGCGGAGGCAGCATCTGCCCTTGGGTGATTGTACACAGTCGTTATGAAAAGGTGGGGGAACTCGCGGGGCATATAAAAAGGGCATAGTGACATGGACAGAAGCTCCACATCTGGTGTACAGATGCGCCCTCTGACTGTGACAGATGTACAGTACTGTTTGTTAATATATAAGCATACACCGCCCCCCTGACCTTTCCCCGTTATCTCTTCCTGCCGATCCAAGCAAAGTGGGGCTCCAAAGCCGACAATCCACAGGTCCGCATCCCGGTCATGCGCCGTAAGCTACGTCTCCTTGTAAGCCATGGCACAGCAGTTCTTGAAATCCTTCTCATGTCGGACACTTCCTTGAATTTCATCCACTTTATTTCTCAGGGATTGTACGTTCCCCATAATAATGGAAGAGGAATGCAGTTAAGCTGACGCCTCCCCAAGTTTAATCTTACGCCTCCGCGCTTTCCGCGTTTCCTCCTCTTGTCTCTCTTTTCATCGCTGCGTCCATGAAAATCTCTTAAAATAAAGTCCGGCAGTTGCGACACAGACTCAAACACAGATGCTGCATTATCCATGTTTAAATGCAATAACATTTCTCTGGAATACTGTATTCTTCCCGGCGAGATCGCGATCGCACTTACCTCCAAGACAAAGAGCCGGTAAGAAAGAAATGACAGTTCAAAAACAAGAAGGAAATCCATACTGATGGAACCAGGGAGCTCTTCGTTATATAGTCCACAAACATTCAAGGACAAAAACGGCACAGAGAATTTTGTTAAAACACATTAAAGTGCATAAAAACAAAGACACAGACTTCAAACTTTTTTCACCTGCTGCCGGTTGCTGCGTGCGCATGCGCATGTCTACCTGATTGTTGCACTGCATGGCCACAAATGTCATATAAATGATCTGACTGTTCTGCTTTGCAATCATAGTTCGATTTTATATGTTTAGACGTTAGATTAGGGCTGGACAATACACCGAATGTACTTGGTGTATCGGTACAGTTGTCAGTGCATGATACATAAAATGCCTATATCGCACCTATCGGATATAATTTGTCCCGTTAATATAACCCTACAATGTGATTCAGCTTACTTCTCTCTCTGTTTCCTCTCCATCCCCTGCTGTGCCTCCTGCAGCAGCTCTCTTTCTTCAGAAACTCATTTTCGCACATTCACATTTTAAAGTTTTTTAATGCTAGAAGTGCTTTATGACACTGACTTGTGAGGCAGCGGTTGACTGTTCTGTGTCCTCCCCCAATCAAAAACATCTCATTCCTGTTTGTGTGGAAGGCCATCCTGCTCAAAAATACACCATGCAGTCCGTCCAAAGTGATAAATTATACTTCTGCCGCTTGTTATTAGACCACCAAGTATCAACTATGTGTGGTAAATGGAGTAGTTCAACCTATGTGGATAAACTTGATTACTGATAATGTGAGTTCTATTAAGGGAAAAAAAAAGACATGTATGTTATGTTCAGGTGAGCGCGCGCCCCCTCCCTTTCTGTGGGAGGTTCTTCATCTAGACCCCGGCTCCGCAGGTGATCAACACACCTGCGTGAATGGATGCACCTGCTGTCTCTTCCCTGCCAGCGCTTAAAAGGACCAGTTCGTGAACGCTCCAGCGCTGGCTCATTGGGTATAGCTGCCTTCAGAGTGTAGTAAGTTGTTGCACGTACAGTATTATTAAGGAACTCAGCCTTAAACTCCTTTTCTCCTCCTCTACCTCAGGTTGCTGCCATCTCCGTGGTGCGTCTCCGGGGGTTGCTGTGCGCTCACCTGCTACATCACCATCATCATCACTCCAGGCTGCCTTCTCCACTCGGTCAGACACTCCTCCCAGCAACACTCCTCCTCAACTCCCTGCCAGCGCCACCTCGCTGGTTCCTCTGTTTCCTGCTGGGTTCCTCTGCCGGGCTCTCTGCTCATAATTCGTAAGATCAATCCCTGTATTCCTTTGTCCCCAGTCTCCCTTCTCATTGCTAACCTGCACTCGTCTCCCTCTTTTACAGGTTGTGTATTCCTCTGGCGAGTGGCGCTTTTCCTTAGCTTTGAGTTTATTTTTGTTCAATAAAACTGTTTAAATGCTGCTTCTCTGTGTCGTGTGCATTCTCTAGTGTAGCATCCTGCACGTGAGCTGATCTTTCTCTCAATCATGACAGAACGAGCCAGCCATGATTTAGGCTGCATCAGCAGAGCACTCCGCCTTTTACAGCCTCGACGTCACAGAGAGGCAGGTGGCCATGCTCACGGAACAGCTGCTGACAATTACGCAACAGCTGAGCACGGTCATCGATCATCTTAGTTACATGTCTCGTTCGGGTCCTGCCCCCCCACCTGCCGTCCGAGTTTCTTCCATCATCCGAACCACTTCAGTTCCCTCACCAGCCCCGTATGCTGGGGACGTGGGGAAATGTACGGGGTTTTTGTGCCATGTTCGGCTTTATTTGGGGCAGGTGGGTGGGGAGTACCTGGACGACACGTCCAAAATTCATTTATGACCCTCCTGCTGCAAGAATGCACCCTTAGCTGGGCTCAGTCCATTCTCAACAGCGTGGAGGGTCTTTATTCACCTTTGACAGATTTGTTGGTGAGTTTTCCCAGGACTTTCACCGAACTGAGAGCGAGCGTAACATTATGAGCCGTCTTATGTCACTCCACCAGGGGAGTCAGTCTGCAGCTGACTTCTCTGTTGAGTTTCGGGTCGTCGTGGCGGACTCTGGCTGGAATGATGTTTCCTTACGCAGCACCTTCCCCCAGGGTCTAAATGCCAACCTCCGCGACGACCTGGTGGTTCACGCCATTCCCTCCTCTCTGGATGGGCTCATTGATCAGGCCATCAGTTTGGATAACCGATAACACAAGCGCGCGAAGGAGCGGAAGACCTCCTCCGGCCCACCCGTTTCGCGCACGCCTCTCCCGGCTACTGGCACAGGTGAAGCCGACGCTTCCTCCGAAGCTATGATGCTCGGCCAAGTCCGTCTGACTCCGGAGGAGCACTAGCGACGGAGGAGAGCCGGTGCATGCATGTATTGCGGCTCTTTAGAGCACAAACTGTTTAATTGTCACCTGAAGCCAAAAAGACGCGGCCCATCGTTAGCTGTGTGGGGGGGGGTCTGATGGGTGGGAATTCCATTCATCCCCCCGGTAACTTTTCTATCCCGGCCCTCGTTCAGTTACCGGGGGTTGAGAGGAGGGTGTCTGCATTAATTGATTCGGGGCAGAACAGAATTTCATTTCCTCACGGCTCGTGCGGGAAGTAGGCATCCCCACAACTAAATTGCCGACTTCTTTAAACTTTGCGGCATTATCTGGCAGTAGCATGGCTTCCATTTCTGAACGCATGGCGCCAATCTTCATCCTTCTTTCCGGGAACCACCAGGAGACCTTATCGTTCTTTATTCTCCCTAGTTCGTCCTTTCCGGTGGTCCTGGGATACCCTTGGCTCTGGAAGCATAATCCCATTATCAATTGAGCACAAAATTCCATCTCTTCCAGGAGCCCCTTTTTCTTAGCATCCTGCCTCTGTTCGGCCAAATGTTTGTCGTCCCTTCCCATCTCCTCCCCTCCGGTGGAGCCGCCGGATCTAAGCCTCGTACCTGAGGTCTATCAGGACCTTGGGGAGGTCTTTAGCAAGTTGAGAGCACTTTCTTTGCCTCCTCACCGCTCTTACAACTGTGCTGTCAACCTCCTCTCGGGTGCGCGGCTGCCGTCCAGCCGGCTCTACAGCCTTTCTGGGCTGGAGAGGGAGGCGATGGAAAGTTACATCAAGGACTCTTTGAACGCTAGCCTCATTTGGTCCTCTTCGGCTCCTCTTGGGCAGGGTTCTTCTTTGTCGGGAAGAAGGATGGATCTCTGCGCCCGTGCATTGATTTTTGTGAATTAAGCGTCATTATAGTTAAGGATAAATATCCTCTGCCTCTGAGCAACTCCGCGTTTGAGCTCCTTCGGCACGGGTGTTTACCAAACTGGATTTGAGCAACATGTATCATCTGGTTTGTATTTGCGAGGGGGACGAGTGGAAGACGGCTTTTAAAACACACCTGGGGCAATTTGAATATTTCGTGATGCCTTTTGGGCTCACCAATGCACTGGCTGTCTTCCAGTGCATGATTAACGACACCCTCCGTGTCATGGTTAACCAATTTGTTTTTGTTTACCTTGATGGTATTCTAATCTTTTCTCGCACGCCAGAGCAGCACACCGTCCACGTCCGCGCCATGTTACAGTGGCTCCTGGAAAACCAACTCTTTGTGAAGGCTGAAAAGTGTGAGTTTTCCACCAGCTCCACTTCCTTCCTGGGGTTTATTGTTGCTGAGGGGGAACTGAGGGCCGACCCGGCCTAGGTGAAGGCTGTGCTCAATTGGCCAATGCCCCAGTTCCGCAAGGAGCTTCAATGCTTTTTGGGTTTTGCAAATTTTTATCGCCGATTCATTAGGAATTACAGTGGGGTGGCACAGCCTCTTACTCAGCTGACCTCGATCAAGGTGCCTTTCGCCTGGTCCGAGGCAGCTGAGCGGGCCTTCTCCAAATTGAAGGACCTGTTTTCCAACGCACCTGGTCGACTCTCAGCTCCAGTTCATTGTAGAGGTGGAGGCTTCTGATTTGGGGGCGGGTGCTGTCCTCTTGCAGCACTCGACCTCCGATCAGAAGCTCCACCCGTGCGCGTATTTCTCTCAGTGGCTGACGCTGGCCGAGAAGAGCTGTAACATAGGGGACTGAGAGCTTCTGGCCATTAAACTGGCTGTTGAGGACTGGGGGCACTGGCTGGAGGGAGCGGTCCATCCCATTGTAGTGTGGATTGACCATAAAAATTTATAGTATCTTCGGTCGGCCTGCAGTTTAAATGCCAAGCAGGCCCGCTGGGCCCTATTCTTTCTCAGATTTAACCTCACCATCACCTGCAGGCCTGGCTCTCGCAACATCAAACCGGACACTCTTTCCCGCCAGTTCACCCCTGGCCAACCAGCCTCCACTTCATTCTCCCAACCTATTGTGCCCTTCTCCTGTATCTTGTGCTTTTACCTGGGAGATTGAGCAGAGAGTCTGGCAGGCCCAGTCTGCTGAGCCCAAACCTGAGGGGGGACCTGACGATTGTCTGTTTGTCCCAGCCGGCCTCCGCAGTGACATCATCCGGTGGGGCCACACTAGTCACTTTGCCTGCCACCCAGGAGTTTCCCATACTATCAACCTGATCCAACAAGTGTTCTGGTGGCCCACGCTGCGATCGGACATCTGGGACTATGTCAAGGCCTGCCAAATGTGCGTCCGGAACAAGTCAGACTCTTCACCTCCTGCCGGCCTCCTGCTGGCTTCCAGATACCACCCGCAAAGTAAGGGGCAGGCTGAGCATGCCAACCAATCCCTGGAAGCCTCCCTCAGATTTATGGCATCCTGTAACCCGTCCACTTGGTGCCCCCATCTGACCTGGTTGGAGTATGCTCACAACTCCGCAATCTCGTCATCCACTGGGTTAATGCCCTTTGAGGCATCAATGGGGGTATACTCCCCCCCCCCCACCGTTGCCCATGGCGGAGAGAGAAGTTGCTGTACCATCTGTGGGGGCCCACACTCGCCGCTGCCGCCATCTTTGGAGGGCCACCCGGGCCGCCCTTCTTCGCTCTACTGAGTGGAACCGTCAGTACGCGGACCACAGGCGGGTCCCAGCACCCAAATATGCAATCGGGCAGAACGTATGACTGTCAGTGGACCAGGTGCCCCTGAAAACAGAATACCAGAAATTGTCACCTCACTTCCTGGGTCCATTTACCATCTCCAGGATTATCAACGATGTGACGGTCCACATGGAGCTTCTGCCGACACTCCGCATCCACCCCACATATTCCACGTGTTGAAGATAAAAGCCCCTCTCCACCAGTCCTCTCTGTCTCCCCTCGAAGCCACCTCCTCCACCTCGGATCCTCAATGGCCAGACCACCTACACCGTTCAGAGGATTCTGGACATTCGCCGTCGGGGCCGGAGTTTGCAATACCTCGTCCACTGGAAGGGCTATGGGCCTGAAGAAAGGTCATGGATCCCCGGCTTCTACTTCCATGATGGGGATGGTCCGTGCCTTTTACCGAGCCCATCCCAACAAGCCCGGTGGGCTGCCAGGAGGCACTCCTTGGGGGGGGGGGGCACTGTTATGTTCAGGTGAGCCCGCTCCCCCTCCCTTTCTGTGGGAGGTTCTCCATCTAGACCCTGGCTCCGCAGGTGATTAACACACCTGTGTGAGTGGATGCCCCTGCTGTCTCTTCCCTGCCAGCGCTTATAAGGACCAGTTCGTGAACGCTCCAGTGCTGGCTTGTTGGGTATAGCTGCCTTCAGAGTGTAGTAAGTTGTTGCACGTATTATTAAGGAACTCAGCCTTAAACTCCTTTTCTCCTCCTCTCCCTCAGGTTGCTGCCATCTCCGTGGTGAGTCTCCGGGGGTTGCTGTGCGCTCACCTGCTCCATCACCATCATCATCACTCCAGGCTGCCTTCTCCACCTGGTCAGACACTCCTCCCAGCGCCGCTCCTCCTCAGCTCCCTGCCAGCTCCACCTCGCTGGTTCCTCTGTTTCCTGCTGGGTTCCTCTGCCGGGCTCTCTGCTCATAAGTCGTGTGATCAATCCCTGTAATCCTTTGTCCCCAGTCTCCCTCCTCATTGCTAACCTGCACTTGTCTCCCTTTTTACAGTCTGTGTATTCCTCTGGCGAGTGGCGCTTTTCCTTAGCTTTGAGTTTATTTTTGTTCAATAAAATTGTGTTTGCTTCTCAGTGTCGTGTGCGTTCACTGGTGTATCATCCTGCACGTGAGCTGATCTTTCTCTCAGTCATGATAATGTATGGTCAACAACTACATATTGTTGTGAAGAACTTTCTCTGAGCTGGGATTTAATATTATTTTAATCCCCTAGTGTGTATATATGCACTGAATGTGAGTATATGAATTTTGTTTCTCTTTTCTTAAAATTTTAAAGAACATTCAATGCACATAATATTGCAATATGTATCACGTATTGCGATATAGAGAAAACTGGAGTGGCTCAGTTGGTAGAGCATCCGCCCCACACCCGGGAGGAAGGGGTTCAAATCCCGGCCGGGTCATGCCGAAGACCATATAAAAGTGGAACTTCCTGCCATCCAGCTTGGTGCTCAGCAATAATGGAATGGAGGAGGGAAATTTGTGGCGGCGCCTTGCATGGCAGCGGCCCTCTGATTCTACACTTGGGGTGTGTGTGATTAACACAGTAGATAGGTAAAACACAATCTTGTTCTATTGTACATGATTGGTTGTACAGTTGAATGACAATAAAGGGTGATTTAATTTTAATTTTATATCACAATACATTTTTATAGCCATTTTGCCCAGCCCTACTTTTGATCTTTTTGTGGTTTCTTTTTGGCGCTTTGTGTTAGCTTCTGTTTTGTTTACATCGTGATACCGATTCATTACCAGTCAGCACTGAGTCAACCCCAATCCCCAACCAGCATCTTTTTAAGGCCAAACTTAAGTAGCTACTCCAGAGCAGGGACTTATTTCAGCGTCCACGAGTTCTGAAAACTTCCTCTTAGAGAGGAGTCCTGTAAAATTGGTTCCCAGAGCAGTGGAAATGGGGCTTTAGTAGAGCTAAAATGTACTTTGAGGATCAGTTACTTTGGAAGAAAAGGTCAGAGCTGTTGCTTGTAGTATTATTTTTGGTCCTTGTACTTACCTGCAGTACTGTGTTCAGATCCCAGTGCAGGCCCTGGTGCAGTTTGTTGAAGCCCTGGAGAGTGGCTACAGCAAACACAGGAATCCCTACCACAACCTGATCCATGCTGCTGATGTCACTCAGACTGCACACTTCCTGATGCTACACACTGGACTAATGGTAAAACACTCTAATCTTTATGACTTCATGACGATTTGGTCATTGGTCTCATGCATGCAAAGCCTCAATGTCCATACATGGCCTCTAAAGTTGTCCTTAGTGTTCTAGTAAAGACCTCATCAAGACCAGAAAGATACCAGAGTCTCCCAAGACCAAGACAAGGTCAGACAAGACCAAGACTATAAGGGGTCAAGACCATGTCAAGCATACATAACACAGTGGTCTTGATCTCAACTTGGTCTCTGTCTGGCTTGTTCTCGGTCTTGACTTGGTCTCACCCCCTTAAAGTCTTGGTTTAAGTACTCTATGGTCTTGTTGTGGTCTTGACTACAACCTTAGTTGTCCTAATAGTTTGTGTTTTTGTGTTCCTGTCTGCAGCACTGGCTCAGCGAGCTGGAGATTCTCGCAATGGTTTTTGCTGCAGCCATCCATGATTTTGAACATACAGGCACCACCAACAACTTCCACATCCACACCAGGTAGTGCTAGCAGAAAAAGCTGAAACTGTTCGATATCTTGTAAAGATTCCTCAGTGTCTGTGAGGTCTGATTGATTAGTGACAGTTATCCTTCAATTGACTGACTGATTTCATTCACATCACAATAAAATTAATACAATTCAATAACTACCTCCATTCACAATGAATGATTCTTAGAAATACGACAATTTTAAAGGGACTACCTGTCAGCGATAATTTTTTTTAATGAACATAATCTGTGGGCGAAAAAAGGGTGTGCTGCAGTCATGGAGACAAGCAGGAAAACTGAGCCAGAAGTCATTTCTACCAGACCTAAAAACAACAACGTACTATGCAGGAGTGGTTGTAGCTTTCCAGTGTGTTCTTTAAGTCCCTTTTGTATGCTCTCAGTCTTGTCGTCAGCATGGTAACAAGCCTCAACTGTTTTGAAGCTGGACTGCAGTACCATTTTAAACTGGAGTGGTGATCTCAAGGTAAAGAATCCACCCACAGCCAGGAAGTTGCAGGCTCATGTCCCAGCCAGGTCATACCAAAAACCATATAAAAGTGGTACTTTCCACCCTTAGCTTGGTGCTCAGCATAATAGAATGGGAAAAGGAAAGTTGGTTACCCAGCAACAGGAGGAGCATAAGCCAGTGCACTCCTAGTACTGGTCCCAAGTTGGTGTAAAATGTTGAGGGTTGCGTCAGGAAGGGCATCCGCTGTAAAAATCTCTACCAATTCCAACATTATACAGCAGTTAGCAATTTGACTGGGCAATAGGGATTCCAGGAGTTACTATATTCCCCAATAATCGCACTCCGACATTTCACTGATTATGTATCACTTATTTATTGTCAGCTCTAGTGGTGGCTTCTTATAAGTATGTGAGAATTGTAATACTGTGTTGGATACCTTAATTTCCACAGTACATCTGCAGCATACTGTATTTCACTCTATAATTTCATCTGAAAATGCCAAGAAAAAGTGAGTGAAGTGTGCTGGAACTAAATCACTAACATGCTAACTAGCCACGGGTGTGTTGACACGGTGACCACAAACCCTACTGAACAGTTGACTGGCATGTATTTAAACACTGACTTTGGCACTGGACAATATTTAATTTGTTTACATGTGTGTGAAATAGTTCTATTTTCTACATTATGCTCACTGAGGTGCTTAGCAACAGTTAACGGCCTACATTTTGAAGGGACTATTTTTCTCAGTAGAGCAAAAATAACCTGTTAAACAAACAAATCATAATATTTTGTCCTGTATTGCTGTCATTTAATAAACTATGCTTGTGGAACTGTTGTATAAAAGTAATATTACACTTGAGGTTGTGCGATATAACTATAATAACTGTGGTGATGTCTTCAGCCCTCTGCTTCATGTCAGGCCTACGATGAATCACTGCAGTTACTATGTTCATTGATGCCGCACTCCCTCATGTAATATTGCTTAAATAATACACTGTCCCTGTGGCTACACAGGACTAATGCAAGGACAAGACTACAGTACCATTTTAAAATGCTAGTTGTTAGGATTGGATCAATGGAACGTTGGGAAAGTTAAATTTTATTGATATGTTTTGGTCACAAATTGAACTATAGCCCTATTGTGACCAAAAGGTGCCTGTAAAATCCAACTTTCCAAAAGTTCCTAATAGTGCCTGAGTCAAATTCTGTGATTCAGTGAACAAAGCTTTGTGGACCTCAGCCAATAACTAACTAGTCGTAAGCGCAACGTAAAGCTTTGACTGATTATTGATTCTCCAGTAATTGACACAGAAATACTGAATCTTCTTTAGGGCCACTGACATTAGTGTCTACATGATTAAAGACACCTCATTAGAATACATTCAGGGACCATTAACCAGCCTGTTTGTGCTTGTTCAATGCAGTCAGTGATGACCTCATTATAAATCAGACATTTGTTATTTATGGCATGTTTTTAAACATGTGATTGACAAATGAAAGGGAACAGTAAAAAGGAAAGGCCCATTTTCTGGCAAGTCATTTAGTAGTAATTAAACATATATGTAGAAAGAGCCTATTAAAAATGTAAAGGGGCCATAAATCATTAAGCAGTTCCCTTGGTTGCATGATCAAAGGAGATCTTGTTCGAAACAGTTTGACTAGGCTGCATGTTTTTTGGTTAGAAATTAAATGTTTGCGTTTTTTTTTCCAGTTTTTCTTGAAGGTAATATCAGTGTAGGAAACAAATGTATGTGTCACGAGCCGAGCCGGCTTGGCTTTCCCCGGCTCTCTGGGGGTTTGGTTTTACTAGTTAT
This sequence comes from Pholidichthys leucotaenia, assembly GCA_020510985.1. Classification (NCBI taxonomy): domain Eukaryota; kingdom Metazoa; phylum Chordata; class Actinopteri; order Cichliformes; family Pholidichthyidae; genus Pholidichthys; species Pholidichthys leucotaenia. The sequence continues at coordinate 130,484,086 of CM035843.1, read as the reverse complement.
GTGCATTTTTGTGTATTATTGTACTAACTTCCATATCCTTTGCCACTGCCTGACCGGCAGCTGTTAGTCTGCATCTGTGACCTACTTTCTCTTACGCTGCTGACACTCTGTCGGTCCAGCCACGCCCCCTCGCTCTCCCTCTGACTCCATCAGCTGTTTCCAGTCCCGTTAATCATCCCTTCCGCGCCTCACCCAGGTGTTTCCTATTTGCCACGCCAGCGGCATTTGTTCATAAGCAGCTCTTTGCTGGACAAAAGTCGCTGGATCATTGCATGCGTTAGATGGCTGTACTCTGCCGTCTTAACTGTCACGTCACTGAAGGTTTATGCTCGCCGATCTACTGGAGGACCCGGATTGCCTAGGCTGTGAGTAACTCTAGCGTTTCTCTGTGCATTTGTGCCGCTACGCTGGTAGTGTTTCCTTGTGCGGCACAACTGCTACGCTCTCTCCCTGCACAGCCTAGCATTTTGAGAGAACTCTGTATTAGCCCGAGCTGCTCTGCCATTTTGTGTGGTTCCCTTCACTGTCATTCAATAAATGTGTGTGTGGTAACTCCTGCAGTTAAATCCTCATTTCTCCTTCTCTCCTCTGTGTGCAATGATAGGGCGCATGGAGGGTTTATGACAGAATGATCCAGCCATTCAAAAGGATTTAGCGGGTTATCCCACTTATCCCTTTTTCCCCTTTTTTTCATATTTTGCTTGTTGGGACTTACCTGGTGGAGATGTCGTGGGGCCGACGATACCCAGTGAGTCTCGGCTGGGAACGCTGCCGGGCTGTTATCGACATCAACGGCCTGATATCCATGGCGAACGAATATTCCACTCCAGCGGATGTCATGTGGTATGTTAAACTGGCAGAGGCAGAGGTTCAGCGATGCCCTCAGCTCTCCAGACATCCCGAGGGAGTTGAGCGGATATCCCAGCTGGCAGCGCTCCGATGTGAGTACGGCGAGAGGCGGAGGAAATCCCCGAGAAAGACTGGGCTCGCGCCGAGGGGAGGGCGCTCCCAGGACGCCACTGAAACTGTCCCCTGCCAGCTCTCCGCTCCCACTCACGCCAAACCCAACCCAGCAAATCAAGGACAGCATCGTTCTGCATGGAAGCGCCGGGAGAGGCCCTTTCCTCCGCCAGCCGCCATTGTTTCTCCGGCAGCGGTGAGGTTTGCTGAGGTCACCCTGGGAACGCCCACCTCCGTTGCCATGGAGCTGGCTCCTCCTTCGCCTGTAGAAGAGGGCCGTTTCACCGTGGACACAGAGAGGGACGACAGCCTGCCAACTACAGCAGCTAACATCCAGGACCGGGATGACAGGCAAGTGTTTTTTTCTCTGTTCTCATTATGACAATAATAAACCTTGTCTGTCTCTCGGGAGAGGGGCTCAGTCACAGCAGTCCGCTGGTCTCCCCCTACTGGCTGTAGCTAATAACTCCTTTTCTACCCTCTCTGTGCCTCCTCCTTTACTTCCTGAGCACCTGTCGGTCCAAGAACCGAGCCGCCAGATGGTGGAGGAGCCGGTGGTTTCGGATGATCCTTTTCCAGAGCTAGGACGAAGAGGTCCCTCTGCAGCCACGCCGGCGGACGAGGAGTGGGCAAACCTGCTCACCTTTGTTCACCGGGTCGAGGAGGAGCACTGTGTGAGTGAGGTCTGAGGACGCATTTCCGGCTGTGAGGGTCCCACCTCCGATGCCTGCTCAGCCCACGGAGTCACCATCCGACGAGGAGTGGGCGAACCTGCTCGCCTTTGTCAACTGCTGGGTCGAGGAGGAGCGTCAAAGGACCAGGACTGTGAACACCATCTCGCCAGCTAGGAGGCACCGGGAGAGTCTCTCATCGCCTTCGGCAGCCCTCTCCTCTCCAGCAGCCAAGAAGTCTGCTGAGCTCATCCCGGTAACGCCCTCCTCTGTCGTCAGAGAGACGGCTCCTCCACAAGCTGTCCGAGGGGCCCACGTCAACACCGACACGGGGAGGGATGACTGTCAGCCACCTGCAGCTGCGAACAGCAAGGACCGGGATGACAGGCAAGTATTTTTCCATCATAAACCATCTAATGACACTGAACCTTGCCTGTCTCCTGAGGGAGAGGCCCAGTCTAAGCAGTCCGCTGGGTCCTCTCCTCCAGCTGCCCTAATTAATTCATTTTTCCCCCTCTCCGTGTCTCCTCCAATTCTCACCGAGGACCTGTCGGCCCGAGGTCAGGGCCATCCGACGGTTGAGGAGCCAGTGGCTTCGGAGGAGTCCTTCCCGGAGCCAGCATGGAGAGGTTCCCCTGCAGCCACGCCGGAGGAATCCCCAGCATTGGAGCTGCTGCAAGAGGACACTAGGACTGCAATAATCACCTCGCCCGCTGTGGAGATTTCTGCAGCGGATTGGGAGCCAGAGCTGGACCTCTTGGAAGCTGGGTCCGGGTGTTCATCGCCAGGATTGACGGAGTCCTGGACAGCGGTGGAGCTCGAGCTCAGGCAAGTTTTCTCTCTTGTTTTTCTCATGTCAGTTTTAGAGAGATCTTGTCTGGCTCTTGGGGGGGGGGAAGTCAGGTGCTGCCATCAGCTGCATCTGAACTCACCTCACTGAGCTCCGCCGCCACCGCTGGTGACTCTAACTATCTTTCTCTTCCTGCTTACCCTGAGCCTTCATCTAGGGTTGCTGGAGAGGGTGTGCCTTCGCCGGAGGTCGTCGTGGGTCCGGTCCGTCCAGTGGAGGAGGCCATTACTTCTGCTCCTCCTGCAGGGGTTGCCTTGGAACCAGGTCTGCCACTCAGCAACCCCGTGGGTCCAGCATCCCCACTGCCCGAGGCCGTCGTGTGGGTCCCTCCGCAGACTGCATCTCCATGGGTGCAGCAGGCTGGCCTTGGACCATTGTGGGGGCTGTGCTCTAGGATCAGCCCGACGTGGGTGCTGCGCTCCTGTTCGGACCCGTCCTGCAGGCCACACTCCAGTACGGGTTCCACCAAGGGTGCAGCCTTGGCGCGGTCGGGGTCCACCACGGGTGCTGCAGAGCCTAAGCTGGAGGTCACCGCGGGTGCTGCAGAGCCTCAGCCGGAGGTCACGGTGGGTGCGGCTGAACCTCAGCTGGAGTCCAATGTGGGTGCAGCTAGGCTCCCACTGGAGTCCACCATGGGTGCAGCAGAGCCGGCCTGGTTGGGGGCCACCATGGGTGCAGCTGGGCTCCCGCTGGAGTCCATCGTGGGTGCAGCGGAGCCGGCCCGGTCGGGGGCCACCGAGGGCACTGCGGATTGCCATGAGGACGCCGTGGTCCCCTTCTCCTCCCAGTCCTACGCCATGGGGGTCCCCTCCCTGTGTTCCGGTCACCCACCAGCGAGCTTCCCGGTAGGCAGGCCGCCTCCTGCCTCACCCCGTTGGCCCTGGCCGACCGCCTGAGGGACCGAGTCTTTGGGCCAGATGGCCCGTGTTCTCCGGCAGGCCACCGGACTGGGTTTGCCAAACTGCCTGCTGGGCCTGGGACTCAGGGCGGCCCCCCGAGCTGCTACGGCTTTGGACTTGGGGGGTTAATTGTGGACCCTGGGTGGGGTATTGTATTCCCTCCTTCTTGTTCCCCCTACCTCCCACCCGAGTTTGTGTTGTTCGTTGTTGTTGCTCCTGTTTGGGGGGGGGGGGGGGGTGATGTTACCTTGGGTGTCTGGGAATCCACCCCTTAAATGGGGGGCTCTGTCACGAGCCGAGCCAGCTGGGCTTTCCCCGGCTCAGCCTCAGTCTCTCTGGGGGTTTGGTTTTACTGGTTATGTGCATTTTTGTGTATTATTGTACTAACTTCCATAGCCTTTACCACTGCCTGACTGGCAGCTGTTAGTCTGCGTCTGTGACCTACTTTCTCTCATGCTGCTGACAGTCTGTTGGTCCAGCCACGCCCCCTTACTCTCGCTCTCCCTCTGACTCCATCAGCTGTTTCCAGTCCCGTTAATCATCTCTTCCGTGCCTCACCCAGGTGTTCCCTATTTGCCACGCCAGCGGTGTTTGTTCATAAGCAGCACTTTGCTGGACAAACGTCACTGGATCATTGCATGTGTTAGATGGCTGTACTCCGCCGTCTAACCGTCACGTCACTGAAGGTTTATGCTCGCCAATTTACTGGAGGACCCGGATTGCCTAGGCTGTGAGTAACTCTAGCGTTTCTCTGTGCAGTTGTGCCACTACGCTGGTAGCATTTCCTTGTGCGGCACAACTGCTACACTCTCTCCCTGCAGAGAACTCTGTATTAGCCCGAGCTGCTCTGCCATTTTGTATGGTTCCCTTCACTGTTGTTCAATAAATGTGTGTGTGGTAACTCCTGCAGTTAAATCCTCATTTCTCCTTCTCTCCTCCGTGCGCAATGATAGGGCGCACGGAGTGTTTATGACATTATGTTACTTAGATCTCATGTCTATCTGTTCTGAATCCTATGTAACGATATGGATAAGATTTTAAAACCACAAATGTCAGCTTTGCACAAGGCATTTAGGCCTGGATATTTTGTGGCCTGCAGTTTACAAACCCCAAAGACCTCCCTTTGGTTATGTTGCTTTGCCACCTTTTCTAATAGAAAGGGGAATATGATCAATAGCAAAGACTTGTAGTGAAGATGGAGCCGTCTGTGTTTTTTCTGAAAATCATTATCATTATATGTGTGTCTTTTTTCCTGTTCTTGATTTGTATAACCAGGGTTGCATTTATTTATTGTCCACTTCTAAGGCTCAAAATGATGCCCTCTTCTGATGTCTTTGTATCTGTGTCCATTTTTGTGATTTCTATGGGAAGGGTCCCACTGATGAAAAATTTATGGCATGTGGAGGACTTCTATCATTGAAACACCACTAGAAAAGGGCCTAAGGCTCCGTTAAATCTGCGTCTTTTCCTGATGAAGGCTTTTATCAAGTTTTTTAGGTCAAATATGAGCATGCCATGATAATAAAGGCATTTTAATTGCTCTGTGGGTGCCATAGAAGTTTTAGCTCATTCCGACGAAGTCGAAAGGAGCTAATGCGATGACGTGGCGTCCAGCGTCCAACCGTCTGTCCATCCATCCACATTTCACGAGAATCACTACTCCTCCTAGTCAATTGCCCTGATGGTCACCAAACTCACATACAATGATCCTCAGGAGGGTCTGCATCAAGGGTGTGCTCAAGGTCAACAGTCAGGAGATCTGTACACTATTGGGGTGATTTTCTCTGGCCGGAATGAGCAACTCCGTCATTGATGGCCTGGTTTTTGTATTCAAGTCTAGGCCAAGAGAGCATCTCAAACAAATCCAGACTGAATCCAGGAAGCACTCCTACACAACACAACACAGTTGTTCCTGTGGTAACGTATCGTCACTTCCTGTGTTGCTGGCTGTCTGTGGTTTGCTCTCCTCATTCTCCCGAGGATTTTGCCTTTAATTGTATTTTAATCACTTTTTTCCTTCTACCATTAGCTCTCACTTCTGTTTATCAAGAATCTTGCACCTGTGTGCGCACTCAGTGTCATCTAATCACCCTCTTAAGCCTTCTGTTCACCTTTCATCAGTGTTTTTGTTAGCTTCGGGTTAACCACTAGCTATGGCTACTAGCTGTCCTTCCTCTTCTCCTCTGGTGTGCTCTCTGTGTCAGATGTTTAGCTACACCTCTGCCTCTTTTAGTGATAATGGTAAATGTAATAAATGTTGTCTTTTTGAGGCGCTCGAGGCGAGGTTGTCTGATTTGGAATCCCGGCTCCGGTGCATTGAAACACTGTCTGCGCCAGTTAATAATGACGGACGTCCCCTAGCTGCAGTGGAGCTCCCTAGCTTCGGGCGGCCTGCTAGCGGTCCTCCAGTCTTCCTCAGCAGCGAGGAGACTGGGTGGGTGACGGTGAGAAGGAAGCCTAGTCGCAAAGCCCCGGTTAATGACCAACTTGTTCATGTTTCTAATCGCTTTTCCCCGCTCAGCGACACACCCGCTGAGGAAAAAACTCTGATCATTGGCGACTCTGTAGTCAGAAACGTGAACCTGGAGACTCCGGCAGCCATAGTCAAATGCATTCCTGGGGCCAGAGCAGGCGACATCGAGTCAAATTTGTAAATGCTGGCTAAAAGTAACTGTAAATACTCCCAATTGTTATCCACGCCGGCATTAATGACGTCCGACTCCGGCAGTTGGAAGTCTCAAAACTTAACGTGGAATCGGTGTGTGACTTTGCCAAAACAGTGTCTGCCTAGTATTATTAGTATTCTCTTGGCCCCTCCCCAATCTGACCAGTGATGACATGTTTAGCCGCTTGTCATCCTTCAACCGCTGGCTGTCTGTGTGGTGTCCTGCAAACAACGTGGGTTACATTGACAATTGGAACTCATTTTGGGGAAAACCTGGTCTTATTAGACGAGACGGCGTCCATCCCACTTTGGATGGTGCGTCTCATTTATCTAACAATCTGGCATCATTTTTATCCAAATTTCCAAAACCTTGACAACTCAGAGTTGGGACCAGGAAGCAGAGTTGCAGTCTTACACACCTCTCTGCAGCTCCTCTTCATCTGCCACCCCTCAACTTAGCCCCTATCTTCCCCATCAGAGAATCATTGTCTGCTCCCATCCATCCATTTTCTTCCGCTTAATCCTTTTCGGGTTGCGGGGGGGCTGGAGCCTATCCCAGCATCTTTGGGTGAGAGGCAGGGTACACCCTGGACAGATCACCAGTCCATCGCAGGGCCAACACAGAGAGACAGACAACCATTCACTCTCACATTCATACCTATGGACAATTTAGAATCCCCAGTTTTTGATGCCAGTTAGCCTAACTTGCAGGTTTTTGGGATGTGGGAGGAAACCGGAGAAATCCCGGAGTAAACCCACGCAGACACGGGGAGAACATGCAAATTCCACACAGATCACTGTTGGTCGGGGGCTGGGATCGAACCCAGGATCCCCCGGCCAAGGGTGAGTTGCTGTGCTGCCGCAGTGCTAACCACTCCGCCACCGCACTGCTCCCTCCAAAGTAAATAAAAATACAATGTATAAACATCCCAAAGTGATTAAACAAAAAGTTGGTAAAACTCAAATTAAACATGAAGCCTCTAAATTTAATGATTTGGCCTCTGTTCCTCCTCATAATTTAAAAATTAAATGTGGTTTGTTAAATATTAGGTCTCTAACTCCCAAGTCTCTGCTAGTCCATGATCTGTTTATTGATCTTCAGATTGATTTAATATCCCTTACAGAGACTTCATTAAGGCAAGAGGATTATGTTGGTTTGAATCAATCAACTCCATCTGGTTATTTAAACTGCCAAAATCCCAGAAGTTCTGGTCGTGGAGGAGGAGTAGCAACAATTTACCATTCCAAATTACTAGTTAATGTAAAGCAAAAGACACGTTTTAATTCCTTTGAGGACCTGGTTCTCAGTATTGGGCATTTTAGCAATTTTAGGCTAAACCCAGTTTTACTTGCCATAGTTTATTGTCCTCCATCAACCTACTCAGAGTTTTTATCTGAATTTGCCAAATTCTTATCTGATTTAGTGCTGAAATCAGATAGAATAATTATAGTAGGGGACTTTAACCCCTTGCGCTCTGGTCAATTTCCCTAAAAACGCCTAAAAATAACATACCCAAAGTAAATCAAAAGCTGTTCTTCAACCCTTTGCAGCATCTTCATGGGGTTGGTCTCATTTAAAAGAAAACACGTTGAATTTTTTGGCAAAACAGTCATAATCTCTCTAAGTGCTCGTGCCACTGAGTAACAGTCATCTAAACATACTGAACTTGAAGAAAATAAATTTCACCTGGGTGTTTTTTTGGATACAAATGCTTGCAAATAACACACCAGATCCAGGCTGGAAAATGCAACAGAAATGTAGAACCAAGTGTTATCCAGCTGAGGTCAAAATTTTGTAACAATACCACAAAAAATTAATATATTACACAGCTTTTTCCTCAGGTTGTTCCCAGGCGTTTTTGAACTGTGCCAAATTGTGCCAAATGGCACAGTTTGGAAAAACGTCTGTAACTTTTGAATGATTCAATATAGAAGCTTGATCTTGGGCTCTAATGAAAGGTGATACTCAGGGCTGTGTGTGTGGGGGGGTTGTTTATTCATTCATGAATGATGAATGAACAAACAAGCCCCCACACACTGAGGATCGTCACTTCCTTGTGGTAACGTAACGTATCGTCACTTCCTGTTTTGCTGTCTGCCTGTGTGGTTGCTCTCCAGCTATTAGCTATGGCTACTAGTTCTCTTTCCTCTCCTCTGGTGTGCTCTCTCTGTCAGATGTTTAGCTACACCTCTGCCTCTTTTAGCGATAACGGTAAATGTAATAAATGTTGTCTTTTTGAGGCGCTCGAGGCGAGGTTGTCTGATTTGGAATCCCGGCTCCGCTGCATTGAAACACCGTCTGCGCCAGTTAATCTCGACGGACGCCCATTAGCTGCAGCGGAGCTAGCTAGCTTAGGCCCCCCTGTCAGCGGTTCCCCGGCTCTCCTCAGCAGCGAGGAGACTGGGTGGGTGACGGTGAGAAGGAAGCCTAGTCGCAAAGCCCCGGTTCACCACCAACCTGTTCACGTTTCTAATCGTTTTTCCCCGCTCAGCGACACACCCGCTGAGGAAAAAACTCTGATCATTGGCGACTCTGTAGTCAGAAACGTGAACCTAGAGACTCCAGCGGCCATAGTCAAATGCATTCCTGGGGCCAGAGCAGGCGACATCGAGTCAAATCTGAAAATGCTGGCTAAAAGTAACTGTAAATACTCCACAATTGTTATTCACGCCGGCATTAATGACATCCATCTCCGGCAGTCGGAAGTCACCAAACTTGATGTAGAATCGGTGTGTGACTTTGCAAAAACGATGTCAGCCACTGTAGTATTCTCTGGGCCCCTCCCCAATCTGACCAGTGATGACATGTTTAGTCGCTCGTCATCCTTGAACCGCTGGCTGTCTGTGTGGTGTCCTAAAAATGACGTGGGCTACATTGACAATTGGAGCTCTTTTTGGGGAAAACCTGGTCTTATGAGACGAGACAGCATTCATCCCACTTTGGATGGTGCTTCTCATTTATCTAACAATCTGGCATCTTTTTTATCCAACTTTCCAAAACCATGACTACTCAGAGTTGGGACCAGGAAGCAGAGTCGCAGTCTTACATGCCTCTCTGCAGCTCCTCTTCATCCGCCACCCCTCAGCTTAGCCCCTGTCTTCCCCATCAGAGAATCGTTGTCTGCTCCCTCCAAAGTAAATAAAAATATCATGCATAAGCATCCCAAAGTGATAAAGCAAAACATTGGTAAAACTCAAATTAAACATAAAGCCTCTAAATTGAATGATTTGGCCTCTGTTCCTCCTCATAATTTAAAAATTAAATGTGGTTTACTAAATATTAGGTCTCTAACTCCCAAGTCTCTGTTAGTCCATGATCTGTTAATTGATCATCAGATTGATTTAATTTCCCTTACAGAGACTTGGTTAGGGCAAGAGGATTATGTTGGTTTAAATGAATCAACTCCCTCTGGTTATTTAAACTGTCAAAATCCCAGAAGTTCTGGTCGTGGAGGAGGAGTAGCAACAATTTACCATTCCAAATTACTAGTTAATGTAAAGCAAAAAACATGTTATAATTCCTTTGAGGGCCTGGTCCTCAGTATTGGGCACTTTAGCAATTTTAGGTTAAACCCAATTTTATTTGCCATAGTTTATCGTCCCCCATCAACCTACTCAGAATTTTTATCCGAATTTGCTGATTTCTTAGCTGATTTAGTGCTGAAATCTGATAGAATAATTATAGTAGGGGACTTTAATATACATGTGGATGTAGATAGTGACTGCCTTAATGTGGCATTTAATTCAATATTAGACTCGATTGGGTTTTCTCAGAAAGTAGGAAATTCTACTCATTACCTCCACCATACATTGGACCTTGTTCTGACATATGGCATAGAAATAGAAAATCTTGTAGTGTCTCCTCATAACCCTGTACTGTCAGACCATTGTCTGTTAACCTTTGATTTTACTATTTCTGACTATTTGGCTCCTAAAGAAAAATATTATTACAGTAGATGCCTCTCAGATGATGCTGTTTCCAAATTTATGCAGATTGTTTCCTCTATGCCATGTGTCAACACAACGGAAATAAGCTATAGACAGCTTGCTCCTTCTGTAATTGATAACATGGTGGATAGTGTTTCAGCTTCTCTGCATCAGGCTCTAGACTTGGTGGCCCCCTTAAAAAAGAAAAAGTCTAATCAGAGATTTCTAACTCCTTGGTTCAACACAGAAACTCGTAGCTTAAAACAGAAGACTCGTCAATTAGAAAGAAAATGGCGCTCTACTAATTTAGATGAAATCTATTTAGCTTGGAGAAATCATCTTTTAATTTATAAAAAATCTCTTAGAAAAGCTAGAACAAGTTATTACTCTGCATTAATAGAAGAGAACAAGAATAATCCCAGGTTTCTTTTCAGTACTGTAGCCAGGTTGACAAAGAGTCAGGACTCTATCAATCCTAGCATTCCCTTAGAGCTTACTAGTCAGGACTTTATGAACTTTTTCAATAATAAAATTTCATCCATCAGAGATAAAATCAATCAGATTCTTCCCACAGTTAACTTAAATACTGTAACTACTACAACTCCTTCTATTGATGTCTGTCTTGATGAGTTTACTCCAATCGACCTTTGTGAGTTAGACAAAATAGTTTCCTCATCCAAACCTTCAACTTGTCTTTTAGACCCTATTCCTACTAGGTTATTTAAAGAAGGCTTCCCACTTATTGGTAGCTTTATTCTTCATATAATCAATTCTTCATTAACTTTAGGCCATGTACCGCAGGCTTTTAAAACAGCTGTAATTAAACCCTTACTCAAAAAGCCAACGCTAGATCCAGGAGCTTTAGCTAACTATAGACCAATCTCTAATCTCCCTTTCATTTCAAAAATCTTAGAAAGAGTTGTTGCTACGCAATTATTCGACCACCTGCAGGGAAATGGTTTACTTGAAGAGTTTCAATCTGGGTTTAGAATCCATCATAGTACTGAAACAGCCTTAGCGAAGGTCACTAACGACCTCCTCATTGCATCTGATAATGGACTAGTTTCTGTACTTGTCCTTTTAGACCTTAGTGCAGCTTTTGATACTATCGATCATAATATTCTACTTGATAGATTAGAACACTATGTTGGACTTAATGGAACTTCGTTGCAGTGGTTTAGATCATATTTATCTGATAGGTTCCAGTTTGTTCATGTAAATGATGAGTTTTCTTTCAGCTCAAAGCTTAGTCATGGAGTTCCACAGGGATCTGTGCTAGGCCCTACTCTTTTTAGTCTATATATGCTTCCGTTAGGCAACATTATTAGAAAGCACTGTATACATTTTCATTGTTATGCAGATGACACACAATTATACCTGTCAATGAAGCCAGATGATACTAATCAATTAGCCAAGTTAGAAGCCTGTCTTAAGGAAATCAAAGCTTGGATGACTTGTAATTTCCTGCTATTAAATTCAGATAAGACTGAAGTCATTCTTGTTGGTCCAAAAAACCTTAGAAATTCCTTTCCAAATCAAACTTTCAGTTTGGATGCAGTTACTCTTTCTCTTAATAGCTCTGTGAGGAACCTTGGAGTTATTTTTGATCAGGATTTGTCCTTCAATTCACATATTAAATTTGTTTCTAAGACTGCCTTCTATCATTTGCGTAATATTGCCAAGATTAGGAGCATCTTGTCTCAGAGTGATGCTGAGAAACTGATCCACGCTTTTGTTAGCTCGAGATTAGATTATTGTAATTCTTTATTATCAGGTTGTCCTAAAACATCTTTAAAAAGTCTTCAGCTGATCCAAAATGCTGCAGCAAGAGTTTTAACAGGTACTAGAAAGAGAGATCATATCTCTCCGGTTCTGGCCTCCCTTCATTGGCTTCCCATAGAGTTTAGAATTAAGTTTAAAATCCTTCTTCTTACTTACAAAGCTCTAAACAGTCAGGCTCCTTTTTATTTAAAACTAACTAACTACTAACTAACTAACCTGCACTTATATAGCGCTTTTTAAAAGATCTGATACTACCGTATTATCCTAACAGAGCACTACGCTCCCAAAATGCAGGACTACTTGTAATACCTAGAATCTCCAAAAGTACAATGGGAGGCAGAGCCTTCAGTTATCAAGCTCCTCTCCTGTGGAATCAGCTGCCAATCTGGATTCGGGAGTCAGACTCGATCTCTGTTTTTAAGATTAGGGTTAAAACCTACCTTTTTGATATAGCCTACAATTAGGGAGGGATCATGTGTTTCTGAACCCTCCCTTAGTTATGCTGCTAATAGGTTTAGTCAGCCGGGGGACCTCCAGTAATGCACTGGGCCTCACTCCTTTCCTCACTCTCTATGAAATATTTTTTTTTTGCTGGTCATTAACATTTGTTTGTTCTCTCCCATAGATTGAGTCCCCATCGTGCTGTTTGCTCTCTACATGTCTGTTCTTTTCATCTTCTCTGTCCCCTCACCCCCCAGCCAGTCGCAGCAGATGACTGCCCCTCCCTGAGCCTGGTTCTGCTGGAGGTTTCTTCCTGTTAAAAGGGAGTTTTTCCTCTCCACCGTCGCCAAGTGCTTGCTCACAGGGGATCACCTGATTGCTGGGGTCTTTCTGCAACTGTGGGGGTTCCCCCCTACAGTTGCTAGTGCTATGAGATGACTGTTGTTGTGAAATGGCGCTATATAAATAAAGTTGAATTAAATTGAATTGAATTGAATTGAAAGAAGCATGCCACGTAAAAAATGTGTGGCTTTTTTTTTTTACAAGAAAAAATAACCTACAGTGCACTAAAAATTATACTAAAATATCTGTAATGTACAGGATAACAACTCCCCCCCCACCGCTACAGAGGACGGACATCGTCCATTGCTACATGATGGACAGTGGGGACGGTGCGCCGCGGTCTACTACGCACAGTTGTACTAAAATATCTGCAATATATCTGCAATCCGCTACAGAAGATTAGCGGGGGGGGAAAGGCCTTCACGGTCCGGACGCGGACTTTTTCAGGGATAAAGAATAATTTAGCTTATAACACTTACCTGTCCACAACAGCAGTGTCGCTGGCGAATTTCTCTTCCTCATTGTCAGACGAACATGACGCTGGTCCGCTTGTTACGACTCGTGGTTCTGGTCACGCGACCCGGTCAAACCATGATTCCATTATTGCGGTTTTGCGCTTCCATGATTGCGGTTTTGGCGAACGATTTTTCAAAACAAATAAGAACAGTAGTAAGAAAAAGACTGGCGAACGCGTGTGTGTCACCCAGCGGCTTACACAAAACAGATTTTACGCACGGGATGTACGCTTTCAATTGTCAGATTTCTCTGCTTCAATTGGCTCGCTGTATTCGCAGCCATTGGTAGGCGGGTCCTTCTTGCTAGGTTTTCAGTCATTGGTTCTTCAAGGTTTCAGAAACCCAATTCAAGGCTCTTATTAGTCGAATGAGATGTCAATCAAATCTAAACCAATCAAAGCACTCCTTTGGCTTTCTGTTCGCGGCTGTGTCTGTAGTGGAAGAACGGAAATGCAGCTTTTTTTTTTCAGTGCGTCCTAGGACGCAGTGTGCGTCCTAGGACGCAGAGACATGACTGCCCGCGGTATCCCGGAGTGAAAGAGGTTAATATACAGGTAGATGTAGATAGTGGTTACCTTAATTTGGCATTTAATTCAATATTAGACTCGATGGGGTTTTCTCAGAAAGTAGGAAATTCTAACCATTATCGCCACCATACGTTGGACCTTGTTCTGACATATGGCATAGAAATAGAAAATCTGGTAGTGTCTCCTCATAACCCTGTACTGTCAGACCATTGTCTGTTAACCTTTGATTTTACTTTTTGTGACTATTTGGCTCCTAAGGAAAAATATTACAACAGTAGATGCCTCTCAGATGATGCTGTTACCAGATTTATGCAGATTGTTTCCTCTATGCCATGTGTCAACGCAACAGAAAAAAGCTATAGACAGCTTGCTCCTTATGTAATTGATAGCATGGTAGATAGTGTTACAGCTTCTCTGCATCAGACTCTAGACATGGTGGCCCCTTTAAAAAAGAAAAAGTCTAATCAGAGATTTCTAACTCCTTGGTTCAACACAGAAACTCATAGCTTAAAACAGAAGACTCGTCAATTAGAAAGAAAATGGCACTCCACTAATTTAGATGAACTCTATTTAGCTTGGAGAAATCACCTTTTAAATTATAAAAAAAATCTCTGAGAAAAGCTAGAACAAGTTATTATTCTGCATTAATAGAAGAGAACAAGAAAAATCCCAGGTTTCTTTTCAGCACTGTAGCCAGGCTGACAAAGAGTCAGGACTCTGTTAATCCTAGCATTCCCTAAGAGCTTTCTAGTCAGGACTTTATGAATTTTTTCAAAAATAGAATTTCATCTATCAGAGATAAAATCAGTCAAATTCTTCCCACCGTTAACTTAAATACAGTAACTACTACAACTCCTTCAATTGACATCTGTTTGGATCATTTTACTCCAATTGACCTTTTAGAGTTAGGCAAAATAGTTTCCTCATCCAAGCCTTCAACTTGTCTTTTAGACCCTATTCATACCAGGTTATTTAAAGAAGTCTTCCCATTTATTGATAGCTTTATTCTTCAAATAATCAATTCTTCATTATCTTTAGGCCATGTACCGCAGACTTTTAAAACTGCTGTAATTAAACCCTTACTCAAAAAGCCAACACTGGATCCAGGAGTTTTAGCTAACTATCGACCAATCTCTAATCTCCCTTTCATTTCAAAAATCTTAGAAAGAGTTGTTGCTACGCAATTATTTGACCACTTGCAGGAAAATGGTCTATTTGAAGAGTTTCAATCTGGGTTTAGAATCCATCATAGTACTGAAAGAGCCTTAGTGAAGGTCACTAATGACCTCCTTATTGCATCTGATAATTGACTTGTTTCTGTACTTGTACTTTTAGACCTTAGTGCAGCTTTTGTTACTATCGATCATAATATTCTACTTGATAGATTAGAACACCGTGTTGGACTTAATGGAACTTCATTGCAGTGGTTTAGATCTTATTTACCTGATAGGTTCCAGTTTGTTCATGTCAATAATGAGTTTTCTTTCAACTCAAAGCTCAGTCATGGAGTTCCACAGGGATCTGTGCTAGGTCTTACTCTTTTTAGTTTATATATGCTTCCGTTAGGCAACATTATTAGAAAGCACTGTATACATTTTCATTCTTATGCAGATGACACACAATTATACCTGTCAATGAAGCCAGATGATAGTAATCAACTAGAAAAGCACTCGGAGAGCGCAGACCTCCGCCAAGCGCCACAGTTCCCCCCCATACAGTGTTTGTGTGTACGTTCTCAGATTCCTTGACCATGAAAACATATGACTAGCAATTGGATTCACAATGATAGGATTAGTGGTTCAGTAGTAAAAGCATTACCTCCTTGGCAGAGGTAATAAACTGAAGTGTTGGTGTTGTGTCCATCTCCTCCATCTGCAAACTCACAGGCTGCGGGCGTTGCAATTCATCGCACAACCGCGTACAACCCACAGGCCAATGGGTTATGCGAGCGTTTTCATAGATCACTGAAAGCAGCACTCAGGGCTTCACTGACGGATGCAAATTGGGTAGACAGGTTGCCGTGGGTTTTATATTGGGGTTGCGCTCCGCGGCAAAAGAGGATTTGGAAACTTCTCCGGCAGAGAGCTTGTTTTTGCGCAGCCACTATGGCTGCCCGGGGAATTTCTGCCAAATAATCCGGCGCCGGACAGCTGCCCGTCTCAGCTTTTGCAGTGTAGCGCAAACACAGGCACGCTGTCGGGCCCTGCCCACCACTGTTTTCCGCGTGCTTTTGTGCCTAAAACTTTGAACAATGCGGAGTTTGTGTTCGTCAGATACGACGACCAGCGGCCTCCATTGCGCCTGCACACATGTTGAAAATGGCCGTATCTCACAATGTTAAAGAATCCTTTAAAAAATTCCTGTATCCAGACGGTGATCCGGATCATCCCCCAAATTTAATCAGTTCTTCCTTGTACCATTTCCAACAACGCCTGAAAGTTTCATAGAAATCCGTCCAAAACTTTTTTGAGTTATCTTGCTAACCAACAGACAGACAAACAGACAGACAGACAAACAAACGCTGGCAAAAACATAAACTCCTGGCCTGCAGCCTGGCGGAGGTAATTAGCCAAGTTAGAAGCCTGTCTTAAGGAAATCCAAGCTTGGATGACTTGTAATTTCCTGCTATTAAATTCAGATAAGACTGAAGTCAAATCAAATCAATCAAATCAAATCAAACTTTATTGTCATATTGCTGTACATACAACTGTAGTGCAGGCAAGATGAAATTGCGTTTCTCTCGGCATCCATATAAGAAGCAGCATGATTTAAGACACATTCCCACATAGCTCACCCCCCACCCAAGTCATTCTCGTTGGTCCAAAAAAACCTTAGAAATACCTTTCCAAATCAAACTTTTAGTTTGGATGCAGTTACTCTTTCTTTTAATAGCTCTGTGAGGAACCTTGGAGTTATTTTTGATCAAGATCTGTTTTTCAATTCACATATTAAATTTGTTTCTAAGACTGCCTTCTATCATTTGCGTAATATTGCCAAGATTAGGAGCATCTTGTCTCAGAGTGATGCTGAGAAACTGATCCATGCTTTTGTTAGCTCTAGATTAGATTATTGTAACTCTTTATTATCAGGTTGTCCCAAAACATCTTTAAAAAGTCTTCAGCTGATCCAAAATGCTGCAGCAAGAGTTTTAACAGGTACTAGAAAGAGAGATCATATCTCTTCGGTTCTGGCCTCCTTTCATTGGCTTCCCATAGAGTTTAGAACTAAGTTTAAAATCCTTCTTCTCACTTTCAAAGCTCTAAACAATCAGGCCCCTTTTTATTTAAAAGATCTGATATTACCCTATTATCCTAACAGAGCACTACACTCCCAAAATGCTGGTTTACTTGTAATACCTAGAATCTCCAAAAGTACAATGGGGGGCAGAGCCTTCAGTTATCAAGCTCCTCTCTTGTGGAAACAGCTGCCAATCTGGATTTGGGAGTCAGACTCGATCTCTGTTTTTAAGAATAGGGCTAAAACCTTCCTTTTTGATATAGCCTACAATTAGTCTATATAGGTGTTTCTGAACCCTCCCTTAGTTATGCTGCTATTAGGTTTAGACAGCCGGGGGACCTCCAATAATGCACTGGGCTTCACTCCTTTCTTCACTCTCAATGAAATATTTTTTTTTTGCTGGTCATTAACATCTGTTTGTTCTCTCCCATAGATTGAGTCCCCATCGTGCTCTTTGCTCTCTACATGTCTGTTCTTTTCATCTTCTCTATCCCCTCACCCCCCAGCCAGTCGCAGCAGATGACTGCCCCTCTCTGAGCCTGGTTCTGCTGGAGGTTTCTTCCTGTTAAAAGGCAGTTTTTCCTCTCCACCGTCGCTAAGTGCTTGCTCACAGGGGATCACCTGATTGCTGGGGTCTTTCTGCAATTGTGGGAGTTTCCCCTACAGTTGAAAGTGCTAGGAGATGACTGTTGTTGTGAAATGGCGCTATATAAATAAAGAATTGAATTGAACATTTTAAAAATAGAGTGCTGCGTTCAAAGTATTGTTCAGTGTACAGGGGTGGGGGTGGGGGTGGGGGGCTGAAAAGTTCACAGTGGTCAATTTTAACTAAATGTTGTTTATTTTTCAACATAGTTTCCCCTTCGGCCCACATACTTCTTCCATTGGTGTTGCAGTGCTTGGATCCCTGTGACTGAAAAATAAACCACATTTGGTCAAATCTGACCACTATGAACTTTTCAGCCCCCCATACTGTACTGTATGTGGAAATGTGTTAGTCTTAACTGAACAATGCTATCTCTTGACGAGTCAACTTTTTCAAAAATATGAAACCGATCAATGCTAAAAACTCCTTGAATGACATAAAATGTCATGAACCGAGCCGGTGTTTTCCTTCAGGCTCGGTTCTGGCCGTTCTCTGTAGCTCAGGTATCGGGGTAGTTATGTATTGTGATATCTTTTGAGTTCTTGTTGTTTTTATGTGTTTGTCCTTTTCCTTTTCCGTGCCTGTAGCCACCGTTCTGGCCGGTGGCTGTTAGGCAGCCTCTTTGACCTACATTTGTGTGGGCGTTGTCTTAACACTCGCTGGTCTGACCGTGCCCCCTCTCTCTTGACAGCCAGCTGATTCCTCCTCGGTAATTGTCTTTCCCGCGCCTTGTCCAGGTGTGCCCAATTTGTGGTGCCAGCGCTCCTTGTACTTAGGCTGCCTTTGCCAGTCAAGCACTGCTGGACCATTGAGCTTGCCATATGGATGTTAATTGCCGTATGGACGGTAATGTCTGTGAAGGGTTGTGTGTGCTCGCCGGGGACTTGGACTACTTGGACTGCTCCTGTTTTTTGAGTAAAACTGTTAGCATTTCCTCGTGCAGTATTGCTGCTACGTTTAGGCTCTATTGCCCAGTTTCTTCCTCCTTAGCCAGCTGAGCCTCCTATAGGACTCCAAGTTCTCCCGAGCGTATACGTTATTTGTATTTTTTGTCTGTGGCCACGGTACACAGTGGTCTGCCTGCTGCACGCTCATTGCGTCAGCCATTTTTGTGTACACTGTTACCTTTTTGTTAGTCTTTATTTTGGAACTGTCAGCCTTTGTGTTTAATAAATGTGTTGTGGTGAACTCCTGTGCATAAATCCATTCTTCCTTCTCCTCTTCCGTGCGCTGCGTAAAAGTGCACGAGGAGGTTCATGACATAAAGGCCTTGACATAATCATGTTAATTATCAGTAAGAACACAAAAACATCTACAATATGTAGGGATCTGTTGTCATTTTCTGATTTGATGTCTCCGTCCATCAGGTCAGAGGTGGCCATTCTGTACAATGACAGATCGGTGCTGGAGAACTACCATGTCAGTGCTGCCTACAGGTTGATGGCAGAGGACGACATGAACATCCTGGTGAACCTGAACAAGGACGACTGGAGGTTTGCACATCTGCACACAAATGCTGTGCTGACTTAAAAAGGAGATGGTATCAGGACTGTTATATACAAGATTTGCATTTCCTGAAGAAAATGCAGTGTGCATGCTGTAAAATGAAAATACTGAAATGTTAAAAAGCTGAAAGTTGTACTATTAAAGTAAAGTAGCTTAAAGCTGAATAATTAACCTAACATCTTAAATAGCCAGTTTAGTAAGCTGGGTCTGGGTCATGTCCTACAATAGAAGTACCCAATAAAGGTCGATGACTAAATGTAACCATCGCATTTAAATGCCAAACTCCAGCTGGTGTTTTCTGGGATTCATTTGTCTGTTTATTTCATCAGGGAGCTGAGGGCCCTGGTGATTGAGATGGTGATGTCCACCGACATGTCCTGTCACTTCCAGCAGATCAAGACCATGAGGAACACCCTTTCACAGACGCCCAGGTCTGTACTGCTCCCATGACCATTCATCGAAATGGAATACATGATAGTGGCTGAAGTCAGGGGCAAAGTATCACTTTAACATTTAAATATTATGATTAAATAAGACACATTAAGGTGTTTTGTTTTTGTGTTTTAAACTTTACTTGATATAATCTTGCTTTTTCTCCCTACTGGGCTTGAAAGATTCAGCTACTACAAAACAAGACAGAGATGAAAATCATGTTCTTGTAAAAGGTGGATACAGTCATGCATTAATTTGTAAAGTCCATATTTTTAAGTGTGCTGACTACAGGCCATTTCTAACTTTACATTAAATAATAAACTAGTTATGTTTCGAGCGCCGATCTCGCCCGCGCTCGAGCCATACACTGTTTTCTCCTATCTGACGGCTGTGTGCCCCTTTTGGCTCTCCGAGCCTTTATTGTGACAGCGCTCGGAGGGGCTCGGAGGGGTCAGAGTTGACAGCTGAGCCACATCTCGCCTCATCAGCTGCTCGCTACTTAAGAGGGCAGCTGAGAATGAAAAGGCGCAGCAGACTCATCAAAAACTTCTCCTTGGTCAGACGTTATTGAGCATCCCGCTGTTCAGACGTAGAGTATCCTTCATCTATATTCGTAAGTGTGTATCCATTTTCCGTTGTCACTGACTGTATTTCGTTGTAGTGTGTTTTAGCCCCCCGTGGCTTGTTATTTTGTTCCTTTTCTGTTCCTTTAATAAAACTGCAAACTCACCGGTGATTTGTGGCGTCTTATGATGGCTCGTGAGGGCCATCATTGACAGTAGACTGCCGCCAGACTGAGACGCCTGTCGCCGTGAGTTTTGCCAAGATTGGGCTTGTTTTTCCCTGTCTGGGGGCCTGTGCGCTGGGAGATTATGTCATCATTCAGGGTCCACGCTCGGAGCCTGGGCTACGAGCTGGTGGAGGCCCTCGACTACATAGATGGAACGCTTTTCACCGCAGGCCTCTATGACACTCCCAGCGATGTACGCCGGCACCTGGACCTTGCTGAGGACATTATTCAGTGCCTTCCCCGCTACTCCAACCACCCGGAAGTCATGGCGAGGAAGGCAGACATCGCTGCACACCGTGAGAGACTCCGTGGGCTGGAGGGAAACTCTGGCAGGACGCCGAAGGGAAGGCACCCTCGCTCCTCGCATCGGGATCCCGTTCCTGTCCCCGATCCGGTCCAGGAGTTTGCACCACCCAGGGGTCATCCCCGAATGAGCGTGACGTCAGTCGGGATTCCCCCAGAGAGGTTGCAGCTGACAGCAATCTCCATCTGGGACCGAGTGGCTGCAGCTTGCTCCACCTGCCACCCCACACAAATCTTGAAGCACGTGACGGCGACGGTCAGGCTGGTAGAGAGGAATCTCGAGCTGAGTGATTATCCGGAATACACTGACCTGCTCGCCTCCGTTTCTGCACAGGAACGGCATTTTCTGAACCTCACCTTCGCCTTGCCATCAGCCAGTGAATGTCATCGCCACGCTCCCAACAAGCCTCAGCGAGAACCCCGTCAGGATCCTGTTCCGGGTCGTCGCTAGGACTCTCTGACAGCTGCAGCTCCTGCGTCTCGTCAGGAGGGAATTCCCGCAGCCTCTCCCCCCGGGTCATCTTTCCCTGTTGTCCCATCAGCTCATCGTGCCCGGTTCGTCTCGGCTGTCGTTCCCTCCTCCTCGACGTCTTCTCTGGCTGCTGTGAGTGTTTTGAGTCCTGCTCCAGCGAAGCCCGTTATTGGACCATTGCGAGCGGCTCCTCCTCGTCCTCCCAGGAGGCCCTCCGTCACCAGCCAGCAGGGAAAGGGAGGAACAACGTCCGCTACAGCAGGCACCATCCATCCTCCGGGAAACAGGCCAGTGCAAGTTCATGTTTCTCCCCGTAGTTGTGATTTGCCTTGTCTGACTCCTGGGGGTGGAGTTTGGGGTTTGCAGTCCCCCGAGCTCCCACCACCTGCTGTAGCTTCTGTCATTAAACCTGCTGCCTCTGTGTCTCCCTCCGCTGAGCGGTCCACGACGCCAGGCCTACGTCGCCGGACGAGGAGGGGGCCTGCAGTTCTGGAGAGCCTGGTTCCAGCCCCGCAGCCATGTAATGGGCAGAGGAGGAGAGCGGACTGCAGCGTGGAGCCTCCGCCGCCGACGAAGCGTCCCTGGGTCTCCACAGATGAGCGGTTCAATCCAGCGGGTCAAGCGTCCCCTGCCACCACGCCGTGCGGGTCGTCGGCGTGGACCTCAGTGCCGGAGGGTCCTCAGGCTGCGGAGACCATCATGCCGGCTGTGGAGCCCGCCGTAGCCGAGTGGGAGCCAGATGACGACCTTCTTCGTCCTGAGCCCGGATCATCGAAGTCCTGGACAGCGACAGAACTCGAGTGTAGGCAAGTGCTCTACTTTGGGTTTTCCTTCTTTCCATTTTGAAGCATTTTTGCCTGTCTCTCGGGGAGACGAGCCAGGGGCAGCCATCCGCTGCACCCGAGCTCGTCTCGCTGGGCTCTGTCGCTACCGGTGACTCTGATCCCGGTTCTTTTCCTTCTCCTGAGCCTTCTCCCAGGGTCACTGGTGTGGAGCCAATCCCGGTCGCTGTCCTGGAGGTTCCGGGTTCGGGGTTGGAGGTCGTTACTGGTGCTGCGCCGACCCAGTCGGGGTCCATCGTGGGTGTAGCCGAGACCCAGTCGGGGTCCGTCGTGGGTGCAGCACCGGTGTGGTTCAAGGTCGGTGAAGGAGCTGCAGACCCTCTGCCGCCTGACACTGGACTGGCTCATCGTCATCATCATCCCCTTCGTCATCATCATTGTCATCGTCACCATCCCAGCTCATTGCCACCAGTTGCCGTTGGGGTTCTCTACGTTCAGCCCGGCTCTCCCTCGTCTTTCCCCTCTCCAGGGAGGCCGTCTTCAATTTTTTCCTCGCGGTCATGATGGCTGAGTGATGCGGGTCGGCCGCCTGATGAGCTTTTTCGCCAGTTCGACGTTCTGGGTCGACCACCCGACGTACTGTGCTTCCTGCTGGGCGACCTGGTTCGGCCGCCGGAGGTTCCGTCTCTCCGGGCCTGGGACTGGGGTAGGCCGCCCGAACGCTCCCTTTTCCCCTCATTGACCGTTTAAACATTGGACGCAGGGAGACCCTCAGAACTGTTCCGGTCTCGTTGGACTCTGCCTGCCGTCATCCCCGTGTGTCTCTTATTTTCATTAAGTATTAAGGTCACTCGGGTGAATTGTTTTTTGCTCCATGTTGATCTGTGTATTTAGCGCTGTTTAGTGTGGGTTTTTTTTTCTTCTCCCCTTCCCTGTCTGAGGGATGATGTATCTGTCTCTTTATGTCATAAAGCGCTTTGAGTGGTCTTTGTGACTAGAAAAGCGTTATGTAAGTGTAGGTTAGTTAGTTAGTTAGTTAATATAGGCCTGTGTGTTCAGTTTTAGGTCTCCGACTATTATTTGCATTTGTTGCCTTGTTCTATGTATCATCTGTGCGTTATGAAGTATTGTGTTTTTCTTTTTACCATACTCTGTAATTGCCTCATTTGTTCCCTGTCATCGTCATGGTGTTTTGTTTTTTTTTCTTCTCTTTCTGGTTCTCGCCCTCCAGGCCTTTTCCCCCATCTGCCCACCCTGGGGGGGGGGGGGGGGGGCTTGGGTGTCATACGGCGCTCATAGTTTGCCGCCTCGGGGGGGAGGTACTGTTATGGTTCGAGTGCCGATCTCGCCCGCGCTCGAGCCATGCACTATTTTCTCCTATCTGACGGTTGTGTGCCCCTTTTGGCTCTCCAAGCCTTTATTGTGACAGCGCTCAGAGGGGCTTCTGGCTGTCAAAGTTGACAGCTGAGCTGCATCTCGCCTCATCAGCTGCTCGCTACTTAAGAGAGCAGCTGAGAACGAAAAGGCGTGGCAGTCTTGTCAAAAACTTCTCCTTGGTCAGAAGTTATTGAGCATCCCGCTGTTCAGACGTAGACTATCCTTCATCTATATTCGTAAGTGTGTCTCCTTGTGTATCCATTTTCCGTTGTCATTGACTGTATTTCATTGTAGTGTGTTTTAGCCCCCCGTGGCTTGTTATTTTGCTCCTTTTCTGTTCCTTTAATAAAACTGTGCAAACTCACTGGTGATTTGTGGCGTGTTATGATGGCTCGTGAGGGCCATCCATGACAAAACTTGGGCCATTGTCTAGATGAAAAAAAAACTGAATTTTATGAGCGTCCGTAGGAATGTTACAAATTTACAAGAAAAAAAAGTTGAAAATTTACAACAAAAACTGACAATTTTATGAGAAAAAAGGGTCCAAATTTATGAGAAAAATTTCCCAAATTAATGGCAAAAAGGTGCAAATTTATAAGAAAAAAATCAGAAATTTACAAGAAAAAAGTTGGAAATTCGTGAGAAAAAAGTTTTTAAAAAATAATTTTTTAAAAAAAAGTTCCAGATTTAGAGAAGAAAAAATCAGAAATTTACAACAAAAAAAGTTGAAAATTTATTTTTTTAAAAAAGGTACAAATTTACAAAAAAAAAAAAATTAAAGTTATGGCAAAGGTTGCATATTTACAAGAAAAATTTGTCAAATTTATGACCAATAAGGGGCAAATTTACAAGAAAAAAACTGTCAAATTTATGGCAAAAAATGTGCAAATTTACAAGAAGAAAACAGAAAATTACAAGAAAAAAGTTGGTAATATAGACACACACACACACACGCACGTGTGTGTGTGTTAAAAAATGACCAGGAAAAGGTTCCAGACTTAGAGAAAAAAACATCACAAATTTACAAGAAAAAAAGTTCAGAATTCATAAGAAAAAAGTTGCAAATGTAGGACAAAAAGTAGCTAATTTAAAAGAGAAAAAAATTCAAATTTACAAGAAAAAAAATGAAAATTTCTTTAGATATTTGTATAATCATAGCTTAAAGATTTTTTATTCAATTTGAAAAGTTAAAAAATTGCAAGTTATGAGAAAAAAATGCCTGTTGCATTTGTGTACTATTCACTATAGCTAGAAACAGCTCTGACTGACTGTCTCCAGAGCCAGAAGGTGCAGAGTTGGCCAATATATATATTCTTTTAAATATCTTGACCTTGAATGCAACACACAGATACAGAGGGCTGACTGATGAAATACCAGAATTTCACACAACAAAACTGCAGCACAAACATCACTTACAAAACACACACCAGTTCATCACATCTGCCAGATAACGGTACTGAAAATGCTCCAGAGATCCAGTTGAATGACTTCACTTAAGTAGCGTAGGGGAAGTTTTAGTGATCAGCTACAGCTAACGGCATCAGCAAATCTATCAGTCATAAAAGCCACAGCCTGAATTTTGCAACTCAGAAAGTCCTATGAATAAATTTCAGTGGCTGAGCTGTCATTTTAGTTGCCTTATAAGAAAAAAAATAAATATAACGGGCTGTATGAGCTTCATCTGGACTGGACCTAGGATTTACAGTGCTTGTCCACAGGGGTACTTTTCCTTTCCTTTTAATGAGTGGGACACAACAATACCACCTGACTGGTGGGAACTAACCTCCAAAAAAGTGAAGATGCCTCACACTGAAGGCATGTCATTTACATTAAGGAGGTTTTACCTCAGCTTTATGTGAATAAGGTGCTAGAGAGAGAGAGCGGAAGAGAAAAAGGTGCAAATTTGTGAAAAAAAACATTTCAAATTTACAAGAAAAAAAACCCAAATTTATGACAAAAAGGTGCAAATTTACAAGAAAAAAAATCCGAAATTTAAAAGAAAAAAGTTGCCAATTTATGACAAAAAAGTTGCAGATTTACAAGAAAAAATAATCTGAAATTTTCAAAGAAAAAAAATTTAAATTTACAAGAAAAAAGTTGCAAATTTATGAGAAAAAGTAGCAAATTCCCAAGAAAAAATAATCTGAAATTTACAAGAAAAAAGTTGGAAATTTATGAGAAAAAATGTACAAATTTAGAAGAAAAATTCCCAAATTAATGACAAAAAGGTGCAACTTTATAAGAAAAAAAAAAGAAATTTACAAGAAAATGTTGGAAATTCATGAAGAAAAAAGTAAAAAAAAAATACAAAAAAGTTCCAGATTTAGAGAAAAAAAACTCAGAAATTTACAAGAAAAAAATGGAAAATTTATGACAAAAAGTACACAAATTTACAAGAAAAAAATTTAGAAATTTACAAGAAAAAGTTCTTATCTGAGAATTGACTTGAGTGATCTAGAGGTCTTGCAGATCTTTGGAATGAACTGTAAATGGGATATGCAGGACCTCTGACCATGTATACAGTGGGGTGAAAAAGTGTTTCCCCCCTTATTGGTTTCTCATTTTTTTGTATGTTTGTCACACTTAAATGTTTCAGATCATCAAAGAAATTTAAATATTAGACAAAGATAACAAAAGTAAACACAAAATGCAGTTTTTAAATGAAGGTGTTTATTATTAAGGTTAAAAAAAATTCCAAACCGACATGGCCCTGTGTGAAAAAGTGACAACACCCCCCCTCCCCCGTCCCGGTTAAAACGTAAATTAACTGTGGTTTATCACATCTTTGGAAAGCTGAGTTCAATTTCTCTAGCCACATCCAGGCCTGATTACTGCCACACCTGTTCTCAATCAAGAAACCACTTAAATAGGACCTGCCTGACAAAGTGAAGTAGACCAAAAGATCCTCAAAAGCTAGACATCATGCTGTGATCCAAAGAAATTCAGGAACAAATGAGCAACAAAGTAATTGAGATCTATCAGTCTGGAAAAGGTTATAAAGCCATTTCTAGAGCTTTGGGACTCCAGTGACCCACAGTGAGAGCCATTATCCACAAGTGGCGAAAGCATGGAAGAGTGGTGAACCTTCCCAGGAGTGGCCGGCCAAAAAATTACCAAAATTACCCCAAGAGTGCAGCGACGATTCATCCAAGAGGTCACAAAAGACCCCCACAACAACATCCAAAGAACTGCAGGATGCACTTGCCTCAGTTAAAGTCAATGTTCATGACTCCACCATAAGAAAGTGACTGGGCAAAAATAGCCTGCATGGCAGAGTTCCAAGACGAAAACCACTGCTGAGCAAAAAGAACATAAAGGCTTGTCTCAGTTTTGCCAGAAAACGTCTTGATGATCCCCAAGACTTTTGGAAAAATACTCTGTGGAGTGACGAGACAAAAGTTGAACTTTTTGGAAGATGTGTGGCCCATTACATCTGGTTTAAAAGTAATGCAACATTTCAGAAAAGGAACATCATACCAACAGTAAAATATGGTGGTGGTAGTGCGATGGTCTGGGGATGTTTTGCTGCTTCAGGACCTGGAAGAATTGCTGTGGTGAATGAAACCATGAATTCTGCTATCTACCAAAAAATGCTGAAGGAGAATGTCCGGCCATCTGTTCGTGACCTCAAGCTGAAGCGCACTCGGTTTCTGCAGCAGGACAATGATCCAAAACACAGCAGCAAGTCCACCTCTGAGTGGCTTAAGAAAAACAAAATGAAGACTTTGGAGTGGCCTAGTCAAAGTTCTGACCTGAATCCGACTGAGATGCTTTGGCATGACCTTAAAAAGGCGGTTCATGCTCAAAAACCCTCCAATGTGGGTGAATTACAACAATTCTGCAAAGATGAGTGGGCCAAAATTCCTCCACAGCACTGTAAAAGACTCGTTGCCAGTTATCGCAAATGCTTGATTGCAGTTGTTGCTGCTAAGGGTGGCCCAACCAGTTATTAGGTTTAGGGGGCAATCACTTTTTCCACACAGGGCCATGTAGATTTGGATTTTTTTTTCACCTTAACACCTTCATTTAAAAACTGCATTTTGTGTATACTTGTGTTACCTTTGTCTAATATTTTAATTTGTTTGATGATCTGAAACATTTAAGTGTGACAAACATACAAAAAAAATGAGAAATCAGGATGGGGGCAAACACTTTTTTATACCACCATATGGTTGTGTTATATACTTTAAGGGTGCTTTCACACCTGCAGGCTTTAGTCCGTTTCAATCGAACTCAAGTTTGTTTTCTCTGTTAGTGCGGTTCGTTTTGTCTGGTGAGAATATGGTAATCGCACTCAAGTGTGTACCAAAACAGCCGAATTAACCCGTTCAAATTAAATGGCGAACTCTGGTGTGGTCCTGCAGGTGAGAAAATGACCGCACTAAAACGGGACCAGCGGCAAATGATAAAACATTTTATGTCACTGTACATACCTGCTAGATCTTTGAAAATATCTGTGGATGAGCACGTCATGGTTCTGGAGGATTAATGAACGTTAACATGTTATTTCCCATCCGTAGCAGTGCTTCATTTTCAAACTGTACGACTTGCCAAAAGTGGTATATGCACATATGTAATAAACGATAACCAGGGCAATGAAACCCCCCGTAGATTACGCTACGATTTGTATCATTTTCTCCCCGAAATGCATAAATACACGGTAGTCATCCTACTTCCTGTATTTACCTTTCTTGTTCTTGCTGCAAAAAAATCTGACCAATAAGAATAGAGAATGTTCTGACGTAAGTAAATGATAAATGGCGTTCAATTATATAGTGCTTTTTCTCATCTCTGGATGACCAAAGCACTTTACAGATCCTGCTATCCACCCATTCACGCACACATTCACACACTGATGGCAGCAGAGCTGCCATACACACACAGGCACTAGCCTGGCCACCAGGAGCAACTGGGGGTTCAGTGTCTTGCTCGAGGACACTTCGACATGCAGACTGCAGACGGAGCGGGAATTGAACCCATGACCGTAAGTCTCGCGGGATTTAATGTGACACAGTTTGGTCTGCTTATGGTCTGCCTCAATTTTTGGCCTGTGGGAAAGGGGACCAAACCGAGGAGAAAATGATAAAAAAAAATAACAAACTTGTCAGCTAATTCGGACCAAATTAAATGAATTTAGGTGTGAAAGCACTCTTCGTCTACTATTTTTAGTACTTTTTTTTTTATTTTAAGTGTACCGAGGGGAGTTGCTCTTCCAGTCTTGTTATATATACTTTGTGTGTACAATGACAATAAAACCTTATCTTACAGCCTTCTTACAGATGAGCTTTACCCGGGTTTGACCCCAAGCTCTCTTGCTATGAGCCAGCAGCGGTAACCACTGCTGCATCATGCAGCATAAACAATAAATGAGAAGCAAAAAGACACACACCGCACACTCACAATTTACCAGCAGGCTAGTGCTGTGTTTCCAAACGAAATCCAGAAAACACATCATCATAAACACCTAATTTTGCATGAAATCATCTGATAGTTATTTTGCATTAACAACAATCATGACGATGTTTCCACTCCAATAATGAATTTGCTGAGGTGAAAGAACTGCATCATGTGTGCAGTCAAGCACTAAGTGGAACAGCAGCAGCCGTACACCGTCACCTCCTTTGCCTCCACCACGGCGAGTGATCCACTAATGACTTGACACACTGTGCAAACAAAACAGCCACTACTCAACCTGATGTGAAACATCTCCTGCACTGTTCTGTACTAAGCAAAAGCAGCCAGACATCAGTGTGCAAGTGCAAAAAGCAGTTGCAAGCCATGGGACAAATCCTGTATCTCGTCACTTGTGACCACTTTTGGGAGGGCAACTTAATTCTTGTACCATTTTATAGAAAAAGCTATTCTTAATCAATTTTTAAAAAGTTCCCATGTTTTTGTTATGCTCTGAGCGCCGATCTCATCCGCGCTCGTGTCATACGTCATCTCCTTCAGGCTTGACAGCAGTGTTTACCTTCTGGCTCCCCCGGGCTCTTATTGTGACAGCGCTCGGAGGAGCTTCCTGCTGTCAAAGCCGAACAGCTGTGCTGCATTTGTGGCTCATCAGTGGACCGGCTTTTAAGCGGACGCTGAATGCAGCCCAATGCAGCAGTCTCGTCAAACATTCCTTTGTGAGTCATCGAACATCCCCGGGTTTAGATGTTGAGTGAGCGTTCCTTGTCTCAGACGTCAGTATTCCTCGTTGTTCCCTCAGCTACGATCATCCCTCATCCAAACCCTTTTTGTAAGTGTGCTTGCTCAGCCTTACAGTCTCTGTTCCTAAGTTGTAGTGTGTTTTAGCCCATCGTGGCTTATTACTTTATCACTTTGTGTTATCCTTTTGCTCCTTTAATAAACATCATTGCAAACTCACCGGTGACGTGTGGCATCTTATGGTGGCTCACGAGGGCCACCCATGACAGTAGACTGCTGCCAGGACGCCTAAACGGAGGCGCCACACCGAGACGCCATTCCCGGTGAGTTTGCTTTTGGACTTTGCTCTTTCCTGTCTGGGTACTGCGTGCTGAAGACATGCCGTCGCGGAGGGGCTGCGCTCGGAGTCAGAGCTACGAGCTGGCGGATGCCCTGGAATACGTTGATGAAACGCTCATCTCCTCCTCCCTCCTCGACTATCACAGCGACGTGCGCTGGTACCTGGACTGTACTGAGGACGTCCTGAATCATCTCCCCCGCTACACCGACCACCCCGAAGTCAGCGTGAGGAGGGATGGCATCGCCATACAGCGCGAGATACTCCACATGATGGAGGAGGACTACGGGGGTAAGCAGAGGAGGAGGCATCCCCGCTCCCCGCTATGGGATCCTGTTCCTGTCCTCGATCCAGTTCTGGAGTTCGCACCATCCGGGGGCCGTCAAAGACGTCGGCGCCACGGCCATAGTCATCCTCAGCAAGACCCCCGTCCGGATTCCGTTCCGGGCTGCCAGAGAGACTCAATCCCACAGTCAGCTGTTTCCTCGGCGTCTCGCCAGGAGGGAATCCCCACAGACTCTTCCGCCGGGTCATCTTCTCCTGCTGTCCCGCCAGTGCTCTGTGCCCTGTTCGTCTCAGCTGTCGCCCCCTCCTCCTCAACTCCTTCCCCGGCTGCTGTGAGTGCCCAGAGTCCTGTTCCGGTGAGCCCCGTCCCAGATCCATCACGAGTGGCTCCCCCTCGTCCTTCCTGGGGGCCCTCGGTCACCGTCTGGTGGGGAAAGGGAGGAGCAACGTCCGCTACAGCAGGCACCATCCTTCCTCCGGGAGACAGGCAAGTACAAGTTCACTCATCTCCTCTTAATTGTGATTTGCCTTGTCTGACTCCTGGGGGTGGAGCTCTGGGTTCGCAGTCCCCCAAGCTCCCACCACCTGCTATAGCTTCTATTATTAAACCTGCTTCCTCTGTGTCTCCCTCCACTGAGCGGTCCTCGACGCCAGGCCAACGTCACCGGATGAGGAGGGGGCCTGCGGTTCTGGAGAGCCTGGTTCCAGCCCTGCAGCCACGTCGTGGGCAGAGGAAGAGAGCGGACTGCAGCTTGGAGTCTGCGCCGACGACGAAGCATCCCCGGGTCGCCACAGATGAGCGGTCCGGTTCAGTGGGTTGAGGGCCCCCAGCCACCACGCCGTGTGGGTCGTCGGTGTGGATGTCTGTGCCGGAGGGTCCTCAGGCTGCGAAAGCCATCATGCCAGCTGCGGAGCCCGATGTAGCTGAGTGGGAGCCAGAAGACGATCTCCTTCCGTCTGAGCCCGGATCGTTGGAGTCCTGGACTTTGTTTTTCTCCTTTCTATTCTGGAGCACTTTTTTTTTTTTTTCCTGTCTCTCAGAGAGACGAGCCAGGGGCAGCCATCCGCTGCGCCCGAACTCGTCTCGCTGGGCTCTGTCGCTACTGGTGATCCTGATCCCGGTTCTTCTCTCTCTCCTGAGCCTTCTTCCAGGGTCACCGGCGCGGAGCTGATTCCGTTCGCTGCACCAGAGGTTCCAGGTTCGGGGTTGGAGGTCGGTACTGGTGCGGTGCCGACCCAGTCGGGGTCCGACGCGGGTGCAGCCGTGACCCAATCGGGGTCCATCGCGGGTGCAGCCATGACCCAATCGGGGCCCATCGCGGGTGCAGCACCAGCAGAAGCCAAGGTCTGTGAGGGAGCTGCTGATCCCCTGCCACTGGATGGGCTCATCATCATAATCATCCTCATCCTCAGGATCTTCATCCCAGCTCATCTCCACTGGTTGCCGTTGGGGTTCCTAATACTCTGCCCAGCTCTCCCTCATCTTTCCCCTCTCCAGGGAGGCCGCCTTCAACTTCTCCCCTCCGGTCCGGGTGGCTGTGTGATGCGGGTCGGCCGCCTGGTGAGCTGTTTCGCCGGTTCGGCGTTCTGGGTCGGCCACCCGACAAACTTTCCCGCCCTTTTGGCGATCTGGCCCGGCCACCAGAGGAACTGCGTTTCCGGGCATGGGACTGGGGTAGGCCGCCTGAACTGTCCTTTTTCCCCCTGCCTGCGATGTGGTCGCTAGATGCAGGGCGGCCTCCCGAACTATCGGCCTTCATGCCACGGTGCTAGGACTGCTGTCATCCCGGGTTTTCATTTTCTTTGTTTCTGTAACCTTTTGGGATGTGCGGGGGGTCTTGTATTTGCTATTGTGCATCTCACCCCTTCCTAGCGGGTGTTTTTTGTTAATTTTCCCTCTGTTATATGTCCATTCATTGCCTGTAGCAGTTGGTGTTTTTTTGCCTTCGGGGATATGGTATTTTCTGTTGTTGTGCCCTGTAATTATTTTATTTCTCAGTCTGCCTTGTTCTTGGTTTGTATATTTGTGAATATCCTGTTCGCTATTATTTTGCCCTGTGATCACCTCCTTTACGCTCTACCTTGGTTGTAATTTGTGTTTGAGAGTGTCGTTTTGTTTTTTTTCCCCTCTGACTGTCTGTGTGCTCCTATTATCATCATGGGTATTTTTTTTTGGTCTATGGTGGTCCTCTCCGCCCTGGCCTGTTCCCCCATCTGCCCACCCTGGGGGGGGGGGGGCCTTGGGTGTCACTGGGTGTGTGGAGCCCGCCCACAGGGGGGAGGTACTGTTATGATCCGAGCGCCGATCTAGTCCGCGCTCGGGCCATACGTCATCTCCTTCAGGCTTGACAGCAGTGTTTACCTTCTGGCTCCCCGGGATCTTATTGTGACAGCGCTCGGAGGAGCTTCCTGCTGTCAAAGCCGAACAGCTGTGCTGCATTTGTGGCTCATCAGTGGACCGGCTTTTAAGCGGACGCTGAATGCAGCCCAATGCAGCAGTCTCGTCAAACATTCCTTTGTGAGTCGTCGAACATCCCCGGGTTTAGACGTCGAGCGAGCGTTCCTTGTCTCAGACGTCAGTATTCCTCGTTGTTCCCTCGGCTACGATCATCCCTCATCCAAACCCTTTTTGTAAGTGTGCTTGCTCAGCCTTACAGTCTCTGTTCCTAAGTTGTAGTGTGTTTTAGCCCATCGTGGCTTATTACTTTATCACTTTGTGTTATCCTTTTTCTTCTTTAATAAACATCATTGCAAACTCACCGGTGACTTGTGGCATCTTATGGTGGCTCGCGAGGGTCACCCATAACAGTTTTACTTGCTCCATTTAAATGAGTTAAATCAGCCCAAGTTCAGGGATCTGGCAACCAGAGGGTTACTCGTTCCATATCTTACCAATATGTGGCTACTGCCAATCAACCAGTCAGATGCCTTAGATTTCCAAGATGGCAGCCCCCATGAGATGCTGTCTTCATACAGTGCCTGTGGAAAGTAATGCTATTTTACCGTTCTCTGATAAAATTTTTGAGAAAAGTTAAGGAATGTGCAGAGAAATTGAGACATTTAGATTACCGAAAAATACATTGTGAGTAGTGGAAAGCTGGATAATTTTGATACCCTTGGCTATCATGCATTGTGTTATAGAAGGTTTGCTGATAAAACCCAAACAGCAAGGACCATAAAGAGTTGTGATATAGAAGGAAATTCAAACCTTGATGACCCTGATGCACAACAATACAGTGGTTAGCACAAGCACTCTGGTTTCCTCCCACAATCCAAAGACATACACTACCGTTCAAAAGTTTGGGGTCACTTAGAAATTTCCTTATTTTTGAAAGAAAATCACTTTTTTTCAATGAAGATAACTTTAAACTAATCAGAAATACACTCTATACATTGCTAATGTGGTAAATGACTATTATAGCTGCAAATGTCTGGTTTTTGGTGCAATATCTACATAGGTGTATAGAGGCCCATTTCCAGCAACTATCACTCCGGTGTTCTAATGGTACAGTGTGTTTGCTCATTGCGTCAGAAGGCTAATGGATGATTAGAAAACCCTTGTGCAATCATGTTAGGTCTGCAATGCTGTAATTGCTGCAAATGGAGGATTCTTTGATGAAAGCAAAGTTTGAAGGAAAAAATTATTATTTCAAATACAAATCATTATTTCTAACATTGTCAATGTCTTGACTATATTTTCTATTCATTTTACAACTCATGGTGGTAAATAAGTGTGACTTTTCATGGAAAACACAAAATAATTGTCTGGGTGACCCCAAACTTTTGAACGGTAGTGTATGTGTTAGGTTTAATTGGTGACTCTAAATTAAGCGATTCTAAGCCACAGAGCGTCCACCCCACAACCGGGAGGCTGGGGTTCAAGTCCCAGCCGGGTCATGCCAAAGACCATAAAATTGAACTTCCTACTATCCAGCTTGGTGCTCAGCAATAATGGAATGGAGGAGGGATGGTTACCAAGCCACAGTGGGTGCACAAGCCAATGTACTCCCTGTGCCGGTCCCAGCCCGGATATAAATGGGCAGGGTTGTGACAGGAAGGGCATCCGGCGTAAAAACTCTGCTCCAATCTATAAGGCTACGGCAGCAGATACATTGATGTCTGCCGTAGCGACTCGTCCAACCCACCTGGTAGTGGAAAAAACAGATGTTAAAAGAATAATTTAAACAAAAAATTGTCCCTAGATATCTGTCTTTAACAGACCCTTAGAATAGAGGAGGGGTCACCAACTGGGGGACTCTGGTCTGGATCCGGACCATGAGAATCCTCTGTCCAGACCTTGAAGCCTTTTGATACAATTTGGGAAAACTGTTTTTGGAGACTGTTTTGGTTTGATGAGAAAAAAGCGGAACTGAACTACTGTATTGGTGACTGCATGGACAGATTATGGCACGAGCCCTTGGGCGCTCTCCTGCTACAGACTCCCCCCCCCCCCGCAGACTTCCCCCTCAAGGAATGCCATTCTCACTCTGTGGCTTTGACCGGTCCAGAGAGTACGCAAAATCACGGTTCGCTGTGGGCGCCACAAACACACAAGGCCGACAGCCAAGACATCCACCCTGGACAGACGTGCTTCGTTTCAGGTCTGTATCCACGAAATGAAGCACTGTTGTGAAACTGAATGCATTTACCAGGGCACTTCTTCCTTTATTCTGCTAAGACTAGTCCATGCTGGGATGCAGAGGAGAAGTCGCTGGTTAGTTTTTGTAGCCTCTGATATCATGTAAAAACTCAGTAAAAGCTCAGTGTGTCACTGAACATGAAAAGTTCCACATCCCCTCTCCCTGTAATCATGGAGTTACAGCTCCATCCATGCTGTAACATAGTTTATTGTTGAGATTAAAAAAAAAAGTATTGGAGGAACTCTTTAGTATTGAATTATATTTTATGTCCATTTTTTTTTGTCTTACAGTTTGAAACAGTTTTTCTGCACTGAAAATATTGTATAGAGGTGGACTTTTTATGAAATTGTCATATACTGGCCCCTTCGGGGCAGAAGGACACACTCAAGCACTGGATCACACTCATGACATTTATTAAAGAAAAGAACAGAAGTCCAAAACTGTGCAAATATACAAAAATATAAATAATGAAAAAACTTACAGCTGGCGTCCCTGGGCTGACATCGCCCAGCGGACGCAGGAGTTAATCAGGAGGATAACACGGATGAAAACACAAATTAATGTACAATAGAGCAGCGACAAATGAATGAACACAAGCTGACTAAATACAGGCAGGTAACAACATAAATGACCACAGGTGTGAGTGCACCTGAGTGAGGGGAAGGAGAGAATCATAATGGTGATTGGGTTCAGCTGGTGATGATGATGAGAGGGGAGTAGTTGGACTGGCAGAGTGACGGGCAATGCCCACGCAAAGTGCAGACCCGGAAAAGTTGTCTGCCGGCTGCCAGCCCACAGAACCAATAAAAGGAATAAACAAACTCAGAACAGACTGGAAATAAATTTCAAATAAAACAAGACATGGCAAAAACAGACTGAACAATAACCAGGAAAATGGGAGACAGTATGATAACTCAAAAGGCATAACAATACAACAGATAAATATGAAAACAGAGAAAAGCCACAAAACTGAGCTTGGGAGAACATCCAAGCTCAGTACATGACAGAAATTTAGTTTTTAGATATTAATCCTTTTTTTTAAATGAATACAGTTTGTGTTCTCCTGTAAAACATTTTTAGGATTTTAGTTGTAGATTTTTGAATTTGCACGTGGGCAACGACAGTGAAACCTGGAGGGGGGTGATTGGGAGGAACGGCCTGCCCGATCTGAACCCGAGTGGTGTTCAGTTACTGGACTTCTGTGCTAACCACAGTTTGTCCATAACAAACACCATTTTCAAGCATAAGGGTGTCCATATGCGCACTTGGCACCAGGACACCCTAGGTCGCAGGTCGATGATCGATTTTGTTATCGTGTCATCAGACCTGCGACCGTATGTCTTGGACACCCGGGTAAAGAGAGGTGCAGAGCTGTCAACTGATCACCACCTGGTGGTGAGTTGGATCCGATGGCAGGGGAGGAAGCCATTCAGACCTGGTAGACCCAAACGTATAGTGAGGGTGTGCTGGGAACGTCTGGCTGAGGCCCCTGTCCGGGAGGTCTTCAACTCCCACCTCCGGAAGAACTTCAACCACATTCCGAGGGAGTCTGGAGACATGGAGTCTGAATGGACCATGTTCTCCACCTCTGTTGTTGAAGTGGCGGCCCAGAGCTGCGGCCGCAAGGTGGTCGGTGCATCTCGTGGTGGCAACCCACGAACCAAGTGGTGGACACCAGTGGTGAGGGGGGCCATTAAGCTGAAGTAGGAGTCCTATCAAGCTTGGTTGGCTTGTGGGACTCCCGAAGCAGCTGTGGTGTACCGGCAGGCCAAGCGGAGTGCAGCTTGGGTGGTTGCTGAAGCAAAAACCCGGGTATGGGAGGAGTTCAGTGAGGCCATGGAAGAAGACTTTCGGTCGGCCTCGAAGAGATTCTGGCAAACTGTCCGGCGCCTCAGGAGGGGAAAGCAGCTCCCTGTCCACACTGTGTATGGTGCGGAAGGGACACTGTTGACTTTGACTGGGGATATCGTCGGGCGGTGGAAGGAATACTTCGAGGATCTCCTCAATCCCACTGATACGCCTTCCACAGAGGAAGCAGGGTTTGGGGACGAGGGGGATGACTCGCCTATCACAGGGGCTGAGGTCGCCAAGGTGGTTAAAAATCTTGGTGGCCGGACCCCGGGGTTTGGACGAGATTCGCCCTGAGTACCTCAAGGCCCTGGATGTTGTTCGGCTGTCATGGTTGACACGCCTCTGCAACATTGCGTGGAGGTCGGGGGCAGTGCCTTTGGCATGGCAAACTGGGGTGGTGGTTCCTCTCTTCAAAAAAGGGGACCGGAGGGTGTGCTCCAACTTTAGAGGGATCACACTCCTCAGCCTCCCTGGGAAGGTCTATGCCAAGGCCTCCATGGGAAGGTCTATGCCAAGGTACTGGAGAGGAGAGTTTGGCCATTGGTCAATGTGGTTTTCGTCCTGGCCGTGGCACATCGAACCAGCTCTTTACCCTCTTGAGAATTCTTGAGGGTTCGTGGGAGTTTGCCCAACCAGTTTACATGTGTTTTGTGGACTTGGAGAAGGCATTTGACCGTGTCCCTCGTGGATTTTTGTGGGGGGTGCTTCAGGAGTATGGGGTATCGGGCTTGTTGTTACGAGCTATTCGGTCTCTGTACGACCGTTGTGAGAGTTTGGTTCGTATTGCCAACACTCGGTCGGAGTCATTCCCAGTGAGAGTGGGACTCCGCCAGGGCTGCTCTTTGTCACTGATCCTGTTCATAATTTTTATGGACAGGATTTCTAGGCGCAGCCAGGGAATGGAGGGTGTCATGCTTGGTGACCACAGGATCTCATCTCTGTTGTTTGCAGATGATGTTGTCCTGTTGGCTTCATCCAGCAATGACCTACAGCTCTTGCTGGGACGGTTTGCCGCTGAGTGTGAAGCGGCTGGGATGAGAATCAGCATCTCCAAATCCGAGTCCATGGTCCTCAGCCGGAAAAAGGTGGATTGTCCTCTCTGGGTTGGGGACAGGCTCCTGCCCCAAGTGGAGGAGTTTAAGTATCTTGGGGTCTTGTTCACGAGTGAGGGGAAAATGGAGCGAGAGATTGACAGACGGATCGGAGCAGCATCTGCAGTGATGCGGATGTTGTACCGGTCTATTGTGGTGAAGAGGGAGCTTAGTTCTAAAGCAAAGCTGTCGATTTACCAGTCAATCTACGTTCCTACTCTCACCTATGGTCACGAGCTTTGGGTAATGACCGAAAGAACAAGATCGCGGATACAAGCGGCTGAAATGAGCTTTCTCCGTAGAATTGCTGGACTCACCCTCAGAGATAGGGTGAGGTGCTCAGTCATCCGGGAGAGGCTCAGAGTAGAACCACTGCTCCTCCACATTGAAAGGAGTCAGTTGAGGTGGTATGGGCATCTGAATAGGATGCCTCCTGGACGCCTCCCACTTGAGCTGTTTTGGGCACGTCCCACTGGGAGGAGACCCAGGGGCAGACCCAGGACTCAGTGGAGAGACTATGTCTCCCAGCTGGTCTGGGAACGCCTTGGTATCCTCTCTGGAGAGCTGGAGCAGGTGGCTGGGGAGAGGGAAGTCTGGGCTTCTCTGCTCGAACTGCTGTGACCTGGACCTCCAGAAAAGCGGTAGAAGATGGATGGATGGATGGATGGATTTTTGAATTTTAGACCTTTTTATTTGGAGTTAACAAACACATTTCGTGTTCTCCTGTATTATAAAATTTTAAACTGCATATTTTGTTTGAAAATGAACAAAGAATTTATTTGATTTGTTTTGCTTAAAAATTAACATAGAGCTATAAGCAGCTAAAACATGAGCTTAATAAAATAATGTGTGAAAGCATGTTAAATGATACTGGCCTCTCTGGAGACAGCTGTGGTCTTCTGAAAGAATGTCCATGAAAGGATGGTAGTGTGGGGAATGTGGAAATGACGAGGCTGAGTTTATCTCACAAGTCAGGTTTATTCACATTCTCCAACATCATCCAAAAACAGAAGATGAGAAAAAAAAACCCAGACATTCGTCCTTTTATACCCCAGGACATCGAAGCACACAGTCACATTGTATTTAATCCCAAGTCACAATGCATCTTCCTCCAGGTCTTATCACCTCCACCTCCTTTTGTTCATCTGAGACGTGAAGCATACAGTAATATACATATGAAGAATATGAAACCCACATATGTGTGCCACATGACCTCCCCCCAAACGTCTAAGATGGAACAACATAATAACAGTCTGCATGTCATGATAAAATCACACACATCAGTCCACATGCTGCTTGGGCCTCAGTCTTCTCCCGTATCTGCTGTAAGCGGGCTTTACCACCTCCGCGGCGCCCTCCTGCTGGGGAGCTGCTGTCTGAGGATGAGAACTGTTAGTCAATCCCTGTGGACGCTCTGGGGAGTGCTCCTTAGGGGGTCTGCCGCGCCGAGGAGCCCTGGCCAACTGCACACCTTCGTCAGCCACCACAAAAGCGGGTTTGAGCCTGTTTATGTCAATCATTTCTTTTCTGCCCCCCAAATCTAGCAAAAAATGCTTATCCCCTGTTTCCAGCACTCTAAATGGTCCATCATAAGGTGGTCGTAACGTTGGGCGATGGGCATCGTGTCTGACAAAAACAAACACCGCATTTTTTAAAGCCTTAGGCACAAAAACGCGCGGAAAACTGTGGTGAACGGGGCCAGGCAGCGTGCTCGATTCCGTGCTACTCTGTAACCGCTGAGCTGGGGAGCACTCTGGCGCAGGATTATCTGGGAGAAATTCCCGCACAAGAAATTCCCGCACATCCACTTCGGCAGCCGAAGTGGCTGTGCGAAAACTAGCTCAGCCGGGGAGGCTTCTAAATCCTCTTTAGGTGCAGAACGCAACCTCAATAAAACCCATGGTAGTCTGTCCACCCAATTTGCATCCGTAAGCGACACTCTGAGGGCCGCCTTCAATGACCTGTGAAAACGTTTGCATAACCCGTTAGCCTGCGGATTGTACGCTGTCGTGCGGTGGATCGTTGCCCCCAGGCTGCGGGCCATCGCTGACCAAAGTTCGGAAACAAATTGAGGGCCTCTGTCGGACGTAAAGTCCGACGGGACTCCAAAACGCGCTACCCATGCCGTTAAAAACGCGCGCGCCACCTCCTCGGCTGTGGTTGACGACAGTGGGACCACTTCCGGCCAGCGCATGGTGCGGTCAACCATTGTCAGAAGATGTGTGCACCCCTGTG
Source organism: Pholidichthys leucotaenia (assembly GCA_020510985.1). NCBI lineage: Eukaryota > Metazoa > Chordata > Actinopteri > Cichliformes > Pholidichthyidae > Pholidichthys > Pholidichthys leucotaenia. Next base: position 130,444,373 of record CM035843.1, on the reverse strand, counting down.
AGGGCGGGAGGGGGCCTACGAGGTCCACGTGAACATGATCAAACCTCTTAGCCGGAATGTGAAATGGCTCCAAGGGAGCTCTCGTGTGTCTCTGTACCTTGGCTCGTGGACAAGCCATGCAGGCTGCCGCCCACTCTCTAACTTGTTTGCACAGGCTCGGCCATACAAATTTCTCTCCCACCATTTTGACCGAAGCGCGCACTCCCGGGTGCGCCAGAGAATGGATCGAGTCAAAAACGCGGCGGCGCCACGTGGCCGGTACCACAGGACGTGGTCGCCCAGTGGAGACGTCGCAGATTAGGGGGGGGGGCATACCGTCTTGCAGCACCCTGTTCTCCAGCCTTAACCCTGTTGGTCCAGACTGGAGCGCACGCACGTCCGCGTCGCTAACCTGATCCGCGGCCATGGCTGCATAATCTATCCCTACGCGGGCTGGAGCCGCCACGGCGTGCGAGAGGCAGTCTGCCACTACATTAAGTTTACCCGCCACATGCTGGATATCGGTAGTAAACTCTGAGATCGCGGCCAGCTGTCTCTGCTGCCGGCCCGACCACGGTTCTGAAACCTTGGCCATCGCGAAAGTCAGCGGCTTGTGGTCAACGAACGCGGTGAAATGGCGTCCCTCCAGCCAGAACTGGAAGTGGCGAATGGCCAAGTGGAGAGCCAACAGCTCCCTGTCGAATGCGCTGTATTTTCGTTCACTATCGCGCAAGGTCCTGCTGAAAAAGGCGAGCGGTTGCCAAGCCCCGGCTACATACTGCTCCACGACCGCCCCTATGGCCACATCTGACGCGTCAGTAGTGAGCGCTATGCGGGCCGTTGGGACTGGATGCGCTAACAACGCAGCGTTTGCCAGGGCTGTTTTGACTTCCGAGAATGCGCGCTCTCGCTCCGGAGACCATTCGATTTTAATTTGTGGGTTTTTGTTTTTTTAGCGCAGCATACAATGGTTGCATGAGCTGCGCTGCGCGGGGGAGGAAACGGTTATAAAAATTCACTATTCCCAAAAACTCTTGTAACGCTTTGATCGTTTGTGGCTGGGGAAAATTTGTTACTGCGTGCACTTTGTCAGGCAGAGGAACCGCTCCTTCTGGAGAGACGCGATGCCCCAAAAAATCAATCTGCGTCACCCCGAACTGACACTTCGCTGGGTTGATTATTAACCCGTGCTCTCCCCACCTCCGGAAAACTGCCGTGAGGTGATTTTCGTGTTCGTCTTCAGACGCGCTGGCTACCAAGATGTCGTCCAGGTAGACGAACACGAAGGGGAGATCGCACAACACCGCGTCCATCATGCGTTGGAACGTCTGCACAGCGCCTTTAAGCCCAAATGGCATGCGCAAAAACTCGAATAGGCCAAACGGAGTTATTACCGCTGTCTTGGGTATGTCCTCAGCGCGCACTGGGACTTGGTGGTACCCGCGGACCAAGTCTATCTTAGAAAAAACGCGCGCCCCCGCCAAATGAACGGAAAAATCTTGGATATGCGGCATTGGGTAGCGGTTGTGCGCTGTAGCGTTGTTCAACCTGCGGAAATCTCCACAAGGTCGCCACGAGCCGTCAGCTTTAGGGACCATGTGAAGCGGGGAAGCCCATGGGCTTTTCGAATGCCTGATGATGCCCAACTTTTCCAGGCTGGCGAACTCCTCGTGCACTATGGACAGTTTAGCTGCATCCAAGCGCCGAGCTTTTGCAAAAACGGGCGGTCCTTTGGTAGTAATAAAATGTTCCACTCCGTGTTTAGCGACAGCTGCTGAAAATGTGGGAACCGTGAGTGCTGGGAACTGAGTGAGTAGTGTGTGGAACTTACCGCTGGCCGTTGCGACGTTGGCTTGTGCTGTGGGCGGGGTCACTCGGGCTGCACAGGGAATAGAATAAAAAGAAAGTGCATTAACCAGGCACCTATTAGCAAGATCAACCAACAAACCATGTGAGCACAGAAAATCAGCCCCCAACATATTGAAGCTCACTGCAGCTATAACAAAAGTCCACTCAAATGTACGGCCGTGTAGGGACAGAAGCAGAGTCCTCTCACCAAAGGTCTTAATCCTCGAGCCGTTCGCTGCTGATGCTCCATGACTTCTAGGACCCGCCAGCCGGTCAGCATAGGTAGGCGTGATGAAACTCACTTGGGAGCCTGTGTCCACGAGAAATTGCCTCCCCTAACGCGCATCTGTCAAGTAGAGCAGCTTGTTCTCTTCCCCGAGGGCCGCGGCTGCTACCGACCCCCGGTCTTGGCGTTTCCCAAGCGCTTGAACTGGCACGATGGTATACATTTGCGTGCCTTCTCTGCAAAGCAGTGATGGTAGAAACAGAGGTCGTCTCCTCCGCGATCCTTGGCCCTCGCCGCCGCCGTTGTCGGTGGGTCTGCTACCGCCGCCTCTGGCCCCCTGCCATCTCTGGCCGTCGCGCCGAGCTCCGTCGCTGCTGCGGTGGCCACGCACTGTTTGCTGGCGTTGAGAATCCGTTGTGCCTCCTGGGCCAGCGCGCGGAAGTCCCACTGAGCCAACAATGGTGAACTGGCCAGGGTCGCTGTCGTGGCCGACGGTAGGGTTCTCAGGAAAATGTGGGTGAAGAGGAAATCGTCGCCGTCTGAGCCCCTCAACCTCAGCATGTCCTCCATCAGGTCGACGGGCGTGCTATCTCCCGAGTCGTTCAGAGCCAGGAGCCTCTCCGCTCTCTCCTGGACTGAGGGAGTGAAACGCTGGATGAGCGCAGCCTTCAACCTGCCGTATTTGTCGTCGGCCGGTGGACGCTCCAAAAGGCTCTGCACATGTCGAGCCGTGCGGTTGTCGAGCTTGGCAATAACATGGTAGAATTTCGTGTCATCTACCGTTATCCCCCGGAGGGCGAACTGTGCTTCGGCCAAGTGGAACCAGGAGCACGGGTTGTCTTGCCAGAAGTCTGGTAGCTTGACTGTGGCTGCGTTCGCCTGGCTGGCTCCTGACGAGTCCGGCTCGGGGGAATTTCTTTCGCTCATGATACGTCTTAGGGTCACCAGTGTGGGGAATGTGGAAATGACGAGGCTGAGTTTATCTCACGAGTCAGGTTTATTCACATTCTCCAACATCATCCAAAAACAGAAGATGAGAAAAAAAAACCAGACATTCGTCCTTTTATACCCCAGGACATCAAAGCACACAGTCACATTGTATTTAATCCCAAGTCACAATGCATCTTCCTCCAGGTCTTATCACCTCCACCTAAAGTCACTGGTGGCCAGGAAATCCCCCAAGGCCATCTCTTTGCATACAAAAGACCACATTTCACATCCTCCTGTTATCTCCTAGGAGGCTCAGTCCTTTTGTTCATCTGAGACGTGAAGCACACAGTAATATACATATGAAGCATATGAAACCCACCTATGTGTGCCACAGTAGTTCTTAAAAGCACATCTTGAGATAAATTTGTCCATGTGTCAGATTTCTCTTCAATTTGTTTTAATAGATGATGTTGGAAGTACATTCATGGGTCATTGCAAATACTTTGCTTTAAAAAGACCAAATTGTTACACAATGGGAGGGAAGAATCCTGAATAGAGAAAAAAATGTATCAAGATGCATTTCATTTCATTTTTTTTCCATTCATTCTTTTAAATTTCTGTTAGATCATAACAAGACAAAAAAAGAAAAGGAAAGAGAACAAAAGGACAAGTGGTTTTAGAATTCTAAAACTAGTCCATGAGCCAGACCGAATATGACTATCAAATTAGTGAACAGATCCAACCTTGATTTTTGTTTAGTATAATGCCTGAAGTATATGAAAACTGGCCTTGGACATTTCAGCTCGGTAGCTTTGTGCCCCAACGGCAGCCATTTTGAAGAATGGCCAACGTTTTCGAGCTCACACAACATGTACTTGGAAATTTGCCCATACCTTCTAAACAGATCAACCAATCTTAATGGGATTGGTCTTATTTTACTCAGAATCAAATTCCACAGACATTCATGTATAATTGACACAATTGTTATGCTACACTACCTTTCAAAATTTAACGTTTTAGGTAAGAAAAATGCGTTTTTAACACTGTTTTTGATAGGAAGTTTGCTGTAAAACAGTAAATGGTCATCAAATGATTAATTTTGTTCATGAAATATCTAGAAGGATTCATTCAGCATCAATAAACAATTAGCAATGATGTTATTGCCACTAGTATGACTTAGGGAAACACAGAAGTCATTTAAGACCTAGAGCACTCATATCCGCTGTATCCTGAAATTGCATTCAGGCCTTACTCAGCGTCATCATCGGAGTCACTTCCATCCTTGTCGGGAACTATTTCCATCTCATCCTCCTCTCTCATATTGTCACAGTCCTGCAATTTACAGGCTGGCGTGCAAGGTAACCCATTGTCAATACATGGACAACTGCCAACTTTGCACACTCTGACACATTTGCATGTCATCAGTGAAAGTACTATGTCGGGTGCAGGTGCTCCTGTTATCCATTCAATGCCAATTTGCCCATCCCTTTCAACTTTCCATCCATGTCCATCTGCAGCTTCTGGAATCGTGGGCGAGTTTTCAAGGCATCGTCTCCAAATGGCCGCCTGGTAGTTTGCCCTTTTGGTGTGCTGATGGAGAGCATCCTTACAAGGAGGCAATTGTCCTGAAGACACATCACCATTTCTGGACCGGAATATTTCATATCTCAGGTCGTTCACGGTTGTACTCTTTGCACTGCATGAATACATGCTGCAGGCAAATCTTTCCAGGGTTGATAATAGCTCATCTGCAACATTCCACTCTTCCCCAAGACGAGAGAATGCTTCACGAAATGTGTCGTTTGAACGAATCAAGTTAACTGCCTTGATCTTTCCTTGGCCAGAGAAAGCGCTTACAGAATCACAGCCAGTCCAAGCATGAACACCCAACAAAGCAGTGCACGCATCCCTACCAATGATAGTTGCCAATCTGGAGATATCAGTGATTCTGATTTTGTTCTTCTTTCCTCGTCTCAAGAGTAAGTGTCCACCTATCTGAGTGCTGAAGGCTAGAAGCATCACAAACACGTCCGTATCTTCCGAAATAACTATCACATGTCTATGTGTGCCTGTTGCATGCCTTGCATGGAGAGCCAGTCTTGTATCCGCTTCCTCGTGTGAGCATGTCAGCTCAGGAACCTCTCTGACAGCGTCCTTCGTAATTTCAAAGCACTTTTCTGCAACACTAACAATTAATGTCACTTCACCCACACAGCTCTGTCAAGTCACTTTTAAGGTCTAGGTAATTACAGGCAACCGCGTCCGTAGTTAGCGTGTTAGGACAAATGTAAACCCTGCGCTTATGCGTAAAAAAGTGCAAGGTCTCGCCGAATTCTGATTTGAGATTTCGGCTGAGGTTGTTCTTTGTTGATTCACTAATTTCGACACCCTTTTCACTTAAGAGAGACTCCAGTTTTGAAATTAGGTCTGAAAGCGGAATGATGCGTGGTTTCGAAAACAGATCACTACGGATGTATCTGTACAAGTCAACCCTCGCTGCGCCAACTTCAGTTTGTTCATTGATTTTGTCCACAACTGGCTGTTCCTTCACGTATGCTTTGTAGCAAGAGGCATGGTAATGGGCCTCAGCCGCCACGATATCTCTTGAGGTAACTGACAAAATCCTTACATCTGATTTTTTAGTTGCAGCATCTCGTATTCGTGTATCAGCACGCAAATCCAGCGCTTGAATCAGTCTTTCACGTGTTTTCGAACCCTTTGTGTATTTTGACTGTTTTTCACAGAATATACAATTCTTGTCATATACACGTGATGATGTATCGGATGTCCTCTGGTGTTTCAATTGCCTTGGTTGTTCATCCTTCTGCTCATCTGTGGCAGGATTAGGATCAGTCAGTTTCGCAAGAGTTTTCTTATGCGTGAAGTCTGATCTGCAACTACTATGGTAGAGAATGTCAGGAACTTTATTCATATCATCACTGGCAAGCTTCATGATTGGTTCAAAGTGTCGAACTTTTGCTGCCTCATAGAGTGTTTTCCAAGCAGAAGCAACCGTCAACCGAACAAGCTCATCAGGCAAAGCCAGCTTTCCACACAGAATGCACGGAACTTTCTCTGCTGCTCGTCTTTTCTTCTTAGGTTCAGACATGGTGATGCCGTCTCATTGACTGTACTGAAGATGGTTACACCTGTAATATAAAATGATTTGATTAGTATAACTGGTGAGAAGGACAAGTGTTTGGGTGATATGCAAGTGTTTGGTAAAAATCCTCCACGCTTGAATATGATAAATGGTTAAAACACTGTTCAGAGCATTAAAATGTAATTTTATTACAGCAATAAGTTACATAATTATATAATGAGCATCTGCAGTAAGTAATTCTGAACAAAATAAGACTGATTCCATGAAGATTGGTTTACCTATAAGAAAGTTATGACCAAACATCTGACCAGATGTCATAGAGCTAAAAATATAGACAACCTTTAAATATGGCTGCCGTTGGGGCACTAAGCTACCGAACCAAAACGTCCAAGCCCTGTTTTTGGACACTGTAGAAACCAGGCTAACCAAAAATCATGATTGGGTCTGTTCACTAATTTGATTGTCAAACGTCAAAATATTGGGGCTGGCTCATGGACTAAACCACTGAGAATGGCTTTAGAATCAAATTGGAGTTCTGAATCATAATCAAATCATGAGGTGGCTAAAGATCCCCTCACCTAGTTCTGACCTCAGCTGGGGAGGAGGACCGACTTATTAGACCTCTTGCAGTTTTAGTTGGTGACCCCTGGAATAGAGGGTTAGTGTAGCTACTTGGTCTTTGAGACTAGAAAAAGTGCTGTATAAGTACAGGTCCTGTATAAGTCTGATACAGCTCTGGAAAAAAATTAAATCTTTCTTAAATTAGCATTTCTACATGTATCGCAGCCATTCAGTTTGAGTATCTTTTGTATTCCAACACAAAGACACGTCAATCTACTTAAGGAGGTACTGCTCAGGTGATCATCTAAGCATGGTAAGCTGTGAATAATAATCAGAGTTATTACACAAATACAGAATTGAGTTTTTTCTAAGTTAAAAGAATGAACATGAACTTGTTTTCTTTGCATTATTTGATTTAAAAGCACATCTGCAAGCAATATCTTTTTTGTTGTTTTGGCCAGTTGTTATTTACTGTAAATAAATGCGACGATACGTTGACTTGGAATTTGAATGAATTGTTTTCAGTAGGTTAGAACTCAACTCACCCAAATTACATGCCAAAATATAATTTGGAGCATTTATTTATAGAAAATAGCAACTGGCCAAAACAACACAAAATACATTGCTTGTAGATGTGCCTTTTGATGTGTTTTTAAGTCAAATAATGCAAAGAAAACAAGTTCATGTTCATTCTTAAACACTACAATCGTTCAGTTTTAACTTAGGAAGTTGTCTGTGTTTTTTCAACTGATTTAAAATAATTTTGCACCCCTGAATCTGAAAATAAGATAAGATAAGCCTTTATTAGTCCCACAATGGGGAAATTCCAGGATTGCAACAGCACAGGGATAGCAACACTCAGAGCAACAATCAAGAAGACAAGAAAAACAAGAGCAGCGAATATACATATGTACATATAAATATATAAACACACAGTGCAGATCATTGTAGCTAGATGGAATAAATATATATACACACAGTGCGGAGCATTGTAGCTAGATGGAATAAACAGCATAACCGTCTACTTAGTTATCCTACATAGTATGAATATGTACCCATACATATTGTCACCCTCCGTAGCGACCGATATTGTCCTAGTTGTATACTGCAGGGGACCACTGTGTAAGTCTGTTGCGTCCTTTGCATTCAATACTATTAGGTCGTCACGTTTTTTTGCTATCTCTGCGAGCAGCCCTGCTTAGGTTATACAGTCTGACAGCCGTAGGTAGGAAGGATCTGCGAAACCTCTCGGTTGCGCACCTAGGATGATGTAGTCTGCTGCTAAATGAGCTCCTCAGTGCATTCAGTATGTCCTGCATAGGGTGGGACTCGGACTCCAGCAGAGATGACAGTTTAGCCACCATCCTTCTCTCTCCTATCTCCTCCACTGGGTCAAGGCGCTTCCCCAGGACAGAGCTAGCTTTCTTGAACAGTTTGTTCTGTCTCTTCCTGTCGGCTGCTGCAATGCCACTGCCCCAGCAGACCACTCCAAAAGTGATGGCTGATGCCACCACCGTGTCATAAAATGTCTTCAGCAGCGCCCCTTGTACACCAAAAGACCTGAGTCTCCTCACTAGGAACAGCCTGCGCTGTCCCTTCTTGTAGAGTGTGTCGGTATTGTGTGACCAGTCTAGTTTATTGTTCAGATGAACACCCAGGTACTTGTAGGATGTCACCATCTCGATGTCTGTTCCCTGTATGTTTACTGGTGCTGTGAGGGGTTGTCCTTGCCTGCGGCAGTCCACCACCAGCTCCTTAGTTTTCCTCACGTTGATCTGGAGGCAGTTCCGATGGCACCAGTCCACGAAGTCCTGGATAAATCCTCTGTACTCAGCGTCATCTCCGTTGGAGATGAGACCGACGATTGCAGAGTCGTCAGAGAACTTCTGTAGGTGGCAGTGTGTTGTGTTGTGTGAGAAGTCCGCAGTATAAAGGGTGAACAGGAAGGGAGCCAAAACTTTTCCCTGGGGGGCCCCCGTACTACCGATGATCGTGTCGGACACACAGTCCCAGGTTCTCACAAACTGTGGCCGGTTTGTGAGGTAGTCCAGGATCCATGATGACAGGTGCTGGTCCACCCCTGCGCACAGCAGCTTGTCCTTCAGGATCATCGATTGGATGGTGTAGAAAGCACTGGAGAAGTCAAAAAACATGATCCTCACCGCATTCCCGGGCTTCTCCAGGTGGGACAGAGAACGGTGAAGGAGGAAGATCACTGCATCCTCCACCCCAATGCCATGCTAGTAGGCGAACTGGAGTGGATCCATCGCTGGTCCCACCAGGGGGCGGAGGTGAGCAAGGAGCAGTCTCTCCAGGGTCTTCATCATGTGGGACGTCAGGGACACTGGTCTTTAGTTGTTCAGGTCTTTGGGGTGGGAAGTCTTTGGTACGGGTACCACACAAGATGTTTTCCACAACTGTGGCACCCTCCCCAGCTTCAGGCTCAGGTTGAAGATGAGCTCCACAATCCCACACAGCTGGTCTGCACAGGACTTGAGGAGCTTTGCGCTGATGCCGTCCGGTCCAGACGCCTTCCTCGCCTTGATCTTCCTCAGCTCCATCCTCACCTGGGTCTTAGTGAGGGTCACGTTGGGGGGCTGTGGGTTGGGAGTGGGGGGGTGTTGGTGGAGTGGGGTGTGGGCAGGAGGACTCGATGTCTTTAGAGGCAGCAGTGGTTGTTGTGCAGTCGGGGGTGGGAGGGCGGTTGGTCAAACCTATTAAAAAACAGGTTCAGATTGTTCGCCCACTCCTTGCCCCCCGTGGCCTGGCGGGAGGTATTCTGGAGCCCAGTGATGGTTTTAAGGTTTCTCCAGACCCCACCGATGTCGCTGGCATCGTTTGACATCCGTTTCTCTCGATCAGGTGCTAAGTAAAAACCTGTACTTACTTAGTACTGTGCATGTACTTACCTTTACTTTATGTAAAGGTAAGTACATGTAAATTGAATGTTACATCATTATTGTTCAAAATTCAGAGAATTTCAAGAAATAAAAAATAATTTTGCATCATATAAAACGAAAATAACCATACATGTAAACAAAAACGTATAAAACAACATGTGGCCATAATTCAAAAAGTTGACGTGATAGAGCAAAACCAATGTGATTTTTGGATTCAGCACATCAAAATTGTTCTAAATCAGCTAAAAAAAATCTTAGACAATAAATTTGGTGTTGACCAGTGTAATCTATCTTTAAATTCACTTTTTGGTTTAACTAAGCTTTGTTATTGCACTTTAAATCTGTTTTTAATCTTTAATGCTCTTTTGTAAGGTGACCTTGGGAGTTGAAAGGCACCTAGAAATAAAATGTATTATTATTATTGTTATTTTCTTCAGCTTTCTAGCAGAAGCTTGAAGTTTTGTGCCAACACTGTCTGGTATTTGGAACTGTCCATAATTCCCTCCGCCTTGGCTAAGGCCCCAGTTCCACCTTAAGAAAATAGCCCCAAAAGCATGATGCTGCCACCACCATGCTTCACTGTAGGTATGGTGTTCTTTTGGTGATAAGCAGTGTTGTGTTTGCGCCATTCCACTTCCGGCTTTCAGAGAGAGCAGATGCTTTTTCTCTCCTCTCCTCTTCTCCTCCCTGATACTATTCCCTGCTTGTGATGTCTGTGTCTTTCGCTCTTCTTCTGGCTGAATCTTAATCCAAACGGAAATTATGGATCTGGAAAAGCGGCTTATATGCGATTGTCACCACTTAAAAGAAGAAGATCGGGTCAGGGGGAACCCAAGGGGAAGACTCATGGACATTGGAACTCATGTGTCTGTATGATTCGACTGGAGATGCAGAAGACATCTATTGGCTGTGATCACAGGATTTCTATTTTTGGCTCTGGAGTTTCCTGATGTTTCAGAAATTGAGGAAGGTGGAGAGCTGTTCAAAATGCGGACCCAGGCAAGCTCCTTCACCAATTCGACCAGTTGGGGAGTGCACGAGGCGGCATGGTGAACTGAATGGTGATTCAGATGGTGGAATACATTTTGAAGTCGCTAGTGCTCTCCAGAGAATGTTGGTTTTTTTTAAGCCTGTATGGAAATTATGAAGCACAGAATTGCATGAGAGAGGAAAAAATTTTATTCTCTGAGTGCACTGTGCAGATTTGACCTTGTTTTTTTGGTGCCCTGTTTACATTCCTCCTTGATGAAGATAAGGCTGGAGAAGTGGCTAACCCAAACAATCGACAATTGCTGTTGTTTCAGCAGACCGAGCTCCAAGGACAGCATTACCATGTGTCTGGACTATAGAACACATGACTGAATAATATCTATCCGTTGCCAGAGGGTGCCCTCTGCTGTTCACTAGCAATGACACACCTACACTACACACTGCATACAACATTACACAACTGATACATGTACACTGACACAAATACACACATACTGTCTCTCTCAACTCTTTGTAATGTGTGATCTATTGTCTGCTAATTGTGCATTGAGGGTTTTTTTCTGTGTAATCATAATTTGGCTCATTTGAGCTTATATGAGCTTATACGAGCGATATTCTGATAACTGTTTTTTTCTCTCTGCCTATTGTGTTTTCCCTGACCCTGACCCTTGCCCTCTTTACCCTCCTGTTCGACTGGCGCCTTCGGGCTGCCGCGGCTATGGGATGCGCTTATAGAGCGCGCCCAATGTCAAGTCAAATTTCAATTCTCCTGTATGTATTGCACGTATGGTAGTATTGACAATAAACCTTTTCATTCATTCATTCATTCAAATATACCTTTTGGAATTATGGCCAAAAAGTTCAACCTTGGTTTCATCAGACCATAGCACATTTTCCCACATGCACTTGGGAGATTTCAAGTGTGTTTTTGCAAAATGTAGCCAGGCTTGGATGTTTTTCTTCGTAAGATAAGGCTTCCGTCTTGCCACCCTACCCCATAGCCAAGACATTTGAAGAAGACGGGAGATTGTTGTCACATGTACTAAACGGCCAGTACTTGCCAGAAATTCCTGCAGCTCCTTCAATGCTGCTGTTGCCCTCTTGGCAGCCTTCCTGACCAGTTTTCTTCTCCTCTTTTCATCAATTTTGGAGGGATGTCCAGTTCTTGGTAATGTCACTGTTGTGCCGTATTTTCTCCACTTGATGATAACTGTCTTCACTTTGTTCCATGGTATATTTAATGCCTTGGAATTTCTTTTGTACCATTCTCCTGACTGATACCTTTAAACAACGACATCCCTCTGATGCTTTGGAAGCTCTCTGCAGACCATGGCTTGGGCTGTAAGATGTGACTACAAAAATGTTCGGAAAAGTATACTAGAACAGCTGAACTTCATTTGGGGTTAATCAGAAACACTTTAAATGGTGGCAGGTGTGTGCTGACTCCCATTTAACATGAGTTTGAATGTGATTGGTTAATTATGAACACAGCCAAATCCCCAGTTATAACAGGGTGTGCAAACTGTTATGATCAGGTGAGCATGCTCCTCCTCCCTTCCTGTGGGAGGTTCCTCATCTAGTCCCCGGCTCCGCAGGTAATCAGTACATCTGCATGAGTGGATGCACCTGCTGCCTCTTCCCTGCCAGCGCATAAAAGGATCAGTTTGTGAACACTCTAGCGCTGGCTCGTTGGGTATAGCTGCCATTTTTTTCTTTTCCTCCTTCTCAGGTTGCTGCCATCTCTGCACTGCATCTCCGGGAGTTGTTGTGCGCTCACCTGCTCCATCATCATCACCCTCGCTCCGGACTGCCTTCTCCACTCAGTCAGACATCTCTCCCAGTCCAATTCATCCGCAACTTCCTTGCTGGTTCATCTTTGTCCTGCTGGGTTCCTCTGCTGGGTTGTAGTTTTATACATTTTTGTTTACATGTATGGGTATTTTCACTTTATATGATGCAAAATTCTTTTTTATTTCTTGAAATTCTCTGAATTTTGAACAATGATGACGTAACATTCAATTTACATGTACTTACCTTTATATAAAGGTAAGGTATAAAGGTATAAAGGCACAGTACTAAGTAAGTACAGGTTTTTACTTAGCACCTGATCGAGAGAAAGGGATGTCATTTTCGGATTCAGCGGTTCAAAATTGTCTTAAATCAGTTGAAAAAACACAGACAACTTACAAAAAAAGTATTTTGTAACCCTGTGTTATTCTCGTAAACATGATAGAATGAGTTAGCCACGAATTAGGCTCAGCAGGTGCTGCATCAGCGGATCACTCTGCCCTCTACCGCCTCGACGTCACAGAGAGGCAGGTGACCGTGCTGACAGAACAGCTGCAGACAATGACGTAGCAGCTGAGCACGGTCACCGACCATCTTAGCCACATGTCTCGTTGGGGTCCTGTTCCCCCACCTGCCATGCCAGTTCCTTCCATCATTCACCGAACCACTTCCGTTCCCTTACCGGCCCTGTACGCAGGGGTGGTGGGGAAATGTAAGGGGTTTTTGTGCCAGGTTCAGCTTTATTTGAGGCTGGTGGGCGGGGAGTACCTGGACGACATCCAAAATTCATTTTATGACCCTCCTGCTGCGAGACCGAGCCCTCAGCTGGGCTTAGTCTATTCTAGACAGTGCGGAGGGCCCTAGCTACACTTTTGATAGATTTATTGGTGAATTCTCTCGGGCTTTTGTTCGCTCGGAAAGCGAGGGTAACTTTATGAGCCGTCTCTTGTCACTCTGCCAGGGCAGTTGGTCTGCAGCCGACTATTCTGTGGAGTTTCGGGTCATTGCGGCGGACTCTGGTTGGAATGACGTTTCCTTAAGAAGCGCCTTCCTCCAGGGTCTTAATGCCAACCACCGCGACAACCTGGCGGTTCATGCTGTTCCCTCCTCTCTGGATGAGCTCATAAATCAGGCCATCAGTTTCGCGAGCGCGCGAGGGAGCAGAAGGCCTCCTTCAGTCCGCCCGTTTTGCGCATGTTTTCCTCGGCTACTGGCACGGGTGAGGTCGACTCCTTCTCTGAAGCTATGGTGCTCGGCTGAGTCTGTCTGACTCCGGAGGAGCACGAGCGACGGAGGAGAGCCGGTGCTTACATGTACTGTGGCTCCTTAGAGCACAAAATATTTAACTGTCACCTTAAGCCATAAAGACGTGGCCCGTCAGTAGCCGTGGGGGTCTGACGGGCGGGAACTCCATTCATCCCCCTGGTAACTTTTCCATTCCGGCCCTCATTCAGTTACTGGGGTTAGAGAGGAGGGTTTCAGCATTAATTGATTCAGAGGCAGAGCAGAATTTCATTTCTTCGCGGCTCGTGCGGGAAATAGGCATTCCCACGACTAAACTGCCGATTTCATTAAATGTCACGGCATTGTCCTGATAGTTGTGTGGTGTCCATTACCGAACGCATGGCGCCGATCTCTGTCCTCCTTTCCAGGAACCATCGGGAGACCATATCGTTTTTTATTCTCCCTAGTTCATCCTCCCCGGTGGTTCTGGGGTATCCTTGGCTCCGGAAGTATAACCCTATTATTAATTGGGCACAAAATTCCATCTCTTCCTGGAGCCTCTTCTGCTTAGTGGAGTCGCTGGATCTCAGCCTCGTACCTGAGGTCTATCATGACCTTGGGGAGGTCTTTAGCAAGTTGAGAGCCCTTTCTTTGCTTCCTCACCACTCTTATGACCGTGCTATCAACCTCCTCCCGGGTGCGGGGTTGCCATCCAGCCGGCTCTACAGCCTTTCTGGGCCGGAGAGAGAGGCGATGGAAAGTTACATCAAGAACTCTTTGAACGCCAGCCTCATTCGGCCTTCTTCGGCTCCTCTTGGGGCAGGGTTCTTCTTTGTCGGAAAGAAGGACAGATCTCTGCGCCCTTGCATAGATTTTCGCGAGTTAAATGTCATTACCGTCAAGGATAAATACCCTCTACCCCTGATCAGCAACACGTTTGAGCTCCTTCAGTGCGCGCGGGTATTTACTAAACTGGATTTGCGCAATGCATATCATCTAGTCGGCATTCATGAGGGGGACAAATGGAAGACAGCTTTTAAAACACACCTGGGGCAATTTGAATATCTTGTGATGCCTTTTGGGCTCACCAGCGCCCCCGCTGTCTTCCAGCGAATGATTAATGACGTCCTCCGCGATATGGTTAATCAGTTTATTTTTGTTTACCTTGATGATATTTTGATTTTTATTCTCGCACACCAGAGGAGCACTCAGTCCATGTCAGGGCCGTGTTACAGCGGCTCCTGGAAAACCAGCTCTTTGTGAAGGCCGAAAAGTGCAAGTTTTCCACCTGCTCCACTTCCTTCCTGGGGTTTATTGCTGCTGAGGGGGAGTTGAGGGCCGATCCAGCCAAGGTGAAGGCTGTGCTTGATTGGTCTACACTCCAGTCCCGCAAGGAGCTTCAATGCTTCTTGAGATTTGCAAATTTTTATTGCCGATTCATTAGGAATTACAGTGGGGTAGCACAGCCTCTTAGTCAGCTGACCTTGGTAAAGGAGCCTTTCACCTGGTCCGAGGCAGCCAAGCGGGCCTTCTCTAAACTGAAGGAACTATTTTCTAACACACCCATCTTGGCCCAGGTCGACCCTCAGCTGCAATTCTTTGTAGAGGTGGACGCTTCTGATTCGGGAGTGGGCACTGTCCTCTCGCAGCGCTCGACCTCCGATCAGAAGCTCCACCTCTGCGCGTATTTCACTCAGTGGCTCACGCCGGCCGAGAGGAACTACAACGTAGTGGACCGAGAGCTTCTGTCCATTAAATTGGCTCTGGAGGAGTGGAGGCACTGGCTGGAGGGAGCAGTCTGTCCCATCGTTGTGTGGACCGACCATAAAAATTTTGCGTATCTTCGGTCGGCCCACAGATTAAATGCCAGGCAGGCCCGCTGGGCCCTATTCTTTATCAGTTTTAATCTTACCATCACCTACAGGCCTAGCTCACGCAATATCAAACCAGACGCTGTCTCCCGCCAGTTCACCCCGACCACTCAGCCCCCCTCCCTCCCCCAACCCATTGTGCCCTCCTCCTGTATCCTAGGTGCTCTTACCTGGGAGATCGAGCAGAGGGTCCGGCAGGCCCAGTCTAATGAGGCCAAACCTGAGGGGTACCCGATGATCAGCTGTTTGTCCTAGCCGGCCTCCGCAGCGATGTCATCCGGTGGGATCACATGAGTCACTTTGCCTGCCACCCAGGGGTTTCCCGGACCATCAACTTAATCCAGCAGGTGTTCTGGTGGCCCATGCTGCGGACGGATGTCCGGGACTATGTCAAGGCTTGTCAAGTGTGTGCCAGAAACAAATCTGACTCTTCCCCTCCCACTGGCCTGCTTTATCCCCTCCCAGTTCCCAGCTGCCCTTGGTCACACGTGGCGCTGGACTTTGTCACTGGACTTCCCCCCTCGTATGGTAGTACAGTTATCCTCACCATTGTTGACCATTTTTCTAAAGCCATCCATTTGGAGCCCTTCCCCAAGCTGCCTTCCGCCTCAGAGACTGCAAGCCTGTTCACTATCCACGTCATCCACCTTCACAGCATTCCCCTGGACATTGTGTCTGACCGGGGCCCACAATTTACCTTCCAAGTATGGAAGTCCTTTTGTCGTTCCCTGGGCACCATGGTCAGCCTTTCATCCGGATACCACCCACAGAGCAACGGGAAGGATGAGCATACCAACCAATCCCTGGAGACGGCCCTCAGATGTGTGGCATTCTGCAACCCATCTACTTGGAGCTGTCACGCCGCGCCGCTCATCAGCGGCGCCACTTGCACGCACACCTGCACATCATCAGCGGCGAGGGATTTAAGCCGCCTCGCCCTGAGCTTCAGCCTGAAGCCGTCAGACTTCCCTACGCATCGCTGGGAGTTCCTTTTCATTCTCAGCTGATCATTCCGGTAAGAAGGTCTTACCTTTTTCTCCTCCAAGTCTGCTCCCCTGTGCACAGGTGGATTTCCCGGTGGCGGACTACTCCTTTCCATCGCCTGTTCCTCGCTGCTGCACCGGGCTCTCCAGGTGGCTGTCTACCGGACTTCGTCCCTTGCTGTGCCAGTCATCTGTCCTATCCAAGTAAGCTCCTCTCTCGCTCATTTATCTCCTGTGTTGGTGTGTGCCCGTCACCCTTCTCCCTGTGCTTTTCCCATAGGGTTGTCCGGCTGTACGGTCTCCTGCCTCTGTGCCCAAAGCAGACGCCGCCACCAACACATTCACATCCCGCAGACACACATTCATACACTCCTGTTGTTAATAAACTATTTGAACTTCTCTGAGCCTGTGTGTGTGCGTCTCCTGAGCCGTGCGTTATGTCAGGAGCACTCATCTGACCAGCAGTCTCCTAGGCTACCGGACTAGCGCCTTTTGAGGCATCTATGGGGTACAGCCCCCCTCCCCCCTTCCCCCGTTACCCATGGTGGAGAGGGAAGTTGCCGTGTCATCTGTAGGGGCCTACACTCGCCGTTGCCGCTGTCTTTGGAGGGCCACCTGGGCTGCGCTTCTCTGCTCCGCAGAGCGGAACCAGCAGTACGGGGACCGCAAACTGGTTCCAGCGCCCAGATACACTGTCGGGCAGAGGGTGTGGCTGGTGGCTTACCAGGTGCCTCTAAAAAGGGAGTCTCGTAAGTTGTCACCTTGCTTCCTGGGGCCGTTTACCATCTCCAGAATCATCAATGACGTGACGGTTCACCTGTAGCTCCCACCGACTATCCGTATTCACCCTACTTTCCACGTGTCCAAGATTAAACCCCTCTCTGCCAGTCCTCTCTGTTCCTGCCCCGAAATCGCCTCCTCCTCCTCGGATCCTCGACGGCCAGACCACCTACACCGTTCAGAGAATTCTGGACATTCGCCGTCAGGGTTGGGGGTTGCAGTACTTGGTCCACTGAAAGGGCTACAGACCTGAAGAAAGGCCATGGATCCCCGGCTCTTACCTCCATGACAGAGGGATGGTCCGGGCCTTTTACCAAACCCATCCCAACAAGCCCGGTGGGCCGCCAGGAGGCATCCCTTGGTGGTGGTGGGGGCACTGTTATGATCAGGTAAGCGCTGCCCCTCCCTTCCTGTGGGAGGTTCCTCGTCTAGACCCCAGGTCCATAGGTAATCAGTACACCTGCGTGAGTGGATGCACCTGCTGCCTCTTCCCTGCCAGTGCTTAAATGGACCAGTTTGTGAATGCTCCAGCGCTGGCTCACTGGATATAGCTGCCATTTAAAAGAAGCAAGTGAAATTTAAGTTATTAAGGAACCCAGACATTAAATTGTTTTTCTCTTCCTCCTTCTCAGGTTGCTGCGACCTCTGCGGTGCGTCTTTGGGGGCTGTTGTTGTTGTTTAAACTTTGCTTCTCTGTGTCGTGTGCATTCTCTGGTGTAGCATCCTGCACGTGAGCTGATTATTCTCGTAAACATGACACACAGGTTATTGTAAGTTTTTAAAAAAAATTATTTTTCCCCTGGAAAGATTTCAGTTTGCTTTTCAATTGGGTTGTACAGGTTATAGGTCACATTAATGGGGGAAAAAGTTTTGAAATGATTTATCTTGGTCTCATTTTTTTAAATCACAAAAACCTGGCATTTGAACAGGGGTGTGTAGACTTTATATCCACTATACATCAAAGCCTCTCAATTCAAGACATGAACAACTCTCTACTTGTGAATACCCCTCAGGTGAGTTTATGTGGCCTCAAACAGAGAGCGATATTAGGGCAAACTGTGCAGATAAATTGATTCCACCACACATTAAATTTTATTGCCTGCATAATTGATGTATCACATGAGGTAGAATTTGAAAATGTGCCAATTAATGATGCTTATAAAACAAAAATATTATCAGTTGCTCAGGATCTGGTGCACTTGTGTGCACTAAGGGTAGAAGGACGATGCCCCAGCATGTTGAACTTGGTATGACCATGTGACACGTGACTCAAATACAATATATTACTAAATAGGTTTGGTCATGCTTCCTGACACTCTAGTGTTCTAGAACATGATACTGCCCTTACCATGAAACAACTTCACACAGACAGTATTGCCCCAGAGGGGTTTGTAAAGAAAGTGCCATGCACTGTAGTTTGGGATGATAATGATTTTTGGGAGGAGAGTTAGTTAATCCCCTTCCATAGCATGTGGGACACCTTGGGAGGAGAGTGCTCTGAGTGAAAGTACAACTCATAACACAAATGGTCTGCTGTCAGGGGTCAAACACTGCAAAAAACAAGATGCAACCATCAGCATCTCTACAACTAAAGCTGGTTTCACACTACAACGTTTGGACTGATGTTTACTGACGTTTTGGCAAATGTCTGGCTCCGCTGGCAAAAGTTGGTAATAGTTAATGATAGTTGGTGTTCGTTGGAAAATGCCGGCGAACATCGTGTTCCTTGAAAATTTTCAACATGCTGAAAATTTACTAACGGATGGAAATAAACGTTAGTGAAAGTTGTGTTCAGTTTGTAAAAGTTTCTGAGCGCTGGGCTAAGTTGTGGTGAGCCAGTCTAAGTCGGCCTAAGTTGAGCTCCATTGGTAAACGTCCACGGAAACACTGGAGGAAGCAGATGTTTTTAGACAAAAGTCTTTAAACTTTTTCTTGCTTCAGTGAAAATGTAGGACTTACCCCATATAGGCCGTTCAGTCTGTCTCTCTCTCTCTCTCTCTCTCTCTCTCTCTCTCTCTCTCTTTCAAAAAAAAAAGTCAGAGCTGTCTCAACTTCAGTCCAAGCAGGAATAATAAACTTAAAGTTATCCAGTGAACCTAACAAAGCATATACCCAAGAAGGGAGACAGGGAGATGTGTACAGTCAATAAGCAGGTCCAGGATGCCATGAAGCCTCCACAGACTCTGACCTTTTTATGAGCGCCACCTGACACTGACCTCAGCTGACGTACGCTGAGTATTCATTTGCTTAAGTTGACCTAAGTTGGCAACCGCTGCACATACGCTAGCCTAAGTTGGCAAAAGTTTGCTTCCGCTAATAGAAAATGAACTGAATGACGTTGGGGCAGTATGTGGCTCAGGAGACAGAGCAAACTATACATTCTACATGTATAACCACTTCACAGCAGCAGACGAATCATCCAACTCACAACAGCTATCATAAGACATTCACATATATTCATAATGAAGTTAGCTTTAAAGGTTGATGGAAGCAGACAATATTTTGTGTTTTCTGTCATTGCATAATCAACCACAGGCATTAAAACATTTAAAAAGTTGGATGGAAACCCAATACATTTGAGGCTGGTCTGTCTGAGGGAGACGGCGACATTCTCCAAGGGACTTTGGTCAACCGGCCCGACAAGCTCTTGCAGTGGGTCGCATCAGATTGGCCCATCTCTGCTGGTGCGATTTCACAGGAATAGAACAGACCGAAGTCCAGCATCCCCCTCACTGTCAGTACTGCTGGAAGTGCGGGGGCGAGCAGCTGTCACGTCTCTCTGCTCATGCTTGGATGAGATTTCGGGGGGAAGACGCTGTCATCAGCCTGTCAACGCGCTGGTTCTGCTTGTGTTGCTGCAGCAGCGGGAGGACTGTTCCTCCGCACGCGCTATGATCAAAATGCAAAATAAAAAGCACATCACGGCGAGGCTTACATATGGGAGAGGCTCAGTTGTTCAACTTCACACTGTGAAGGCAATGTGTGCCTTTGTTTTCCCCATCAAACACTTCTTTCATTACTGAGCTACAGTTTATTTTTGGAATAGCTTTATAATGCTTTGTTTTTCCCCATGTCTCCTCCAGTATAGACAAAGTGAAGGTTTTGTCCCTGATGCTTCACGCCGCAGACATCAGTCATCCAGCCAAAGCTTGGCCGCTGCACTACCGCTGGACTCAGTGTCTGATGGAGGAGTTCTTCAGACAGGTGAGGACTCTCACTGACATGTGCTTTAGGCGAAGGAAATCAACCAGATGCTCCTTCAGGTTTCCTCTGTGGAGATATAGCCTCTTCCTTCTTTTTCTTTCTTCTTGGGCTCTGGCTGCATTTCCTCAAGCACCTCGTTTGAGTTTTACTGATTTTAACCCTTGAAATATTAGTCACAGTCATACCACTAAGCACAAAAAAATGTAAACGATAAAAAAAACCTATGCATTGATATAATACTCTACATTCATTGAAATATTTGACCGAATCTGACCTAATTATTGATATCAAATAATTAATTTTAAAAGATTTTTACCCTTTAAATGCCAAGTTCTTGTCATGATGCCACAATGTTTTTAGATGGAAAAAACAGGGAAAAAATGAATTATTTTCAATACACTACATGCAAATTATTTTTTGTTGTTGAATTATTACTGCATGGGATATGCCCTTGATTTTTATTCATTATTATTTTTTGTGCAGTGTCAAATACTCACAACTCATACCACTAAACACAAAAAATTGCTTTTTTCATAAGGTAGCTATAAAAAAAAATGCAAAAATATTATTCCCAACTTTTTTAGAGTTAATTTTTAAACCAATATCAGTCCTAATCATAAACATCAAATATTCATTTTGTCTTTTTTCGTGCTGTATTTGAAAAAGACCCTCACCTAAAGCTGTGTCAGATTCCTCTTGCTCACTATCGTACTCTGGCTCCATCCAAAGCTTCCTGCACTTCTTGTGTAAATACTCTTCTCCATCCAAGAAATGACTAGTTGTACAAGTTGTATTTATAGACACTGGCTGCAATCGCACCTGCATAAACAACTCAACAAAATACCAGAGTTTGTTATGCCTATCTCAACAGCTGCATATTTGATGTGATTCAAGATGCCCTATATGTTTTAATTTATTTTAAGCAATGCATTCTTGTGTGTTACGACCTCGGTGTAGTAGGGATGGGCATATCGATACTCAAGTATCGATGCTTCAATACAGCTAGTCGATACTTTGGAGTTGATACTTTTTAAAATATCATGATACCACTATGTTAATACAAAACGTGCAATTTGTCTTAACTTCTAAGAGTTTTAGGCATTGAATTTATGTGTGAAAACCGGTGAAAAACCAGCCCAAGCATATTTTAGAGGTGGTCTGTGTTACGTCCATAACACAGGTTATAAAGAACCAGGCTGGAGGTGCCGTTGAATGTAACTTTATTTATAGAATCACAATGATACAGGTGCTCCGTACAGGTCAAGGGGTCGATGGTCAAAGAGACCATGCTCTTTCGTGTCTGCCCTTTTATACCCCGGAGTGACGGCGGAACCGGAAAGGTGAGACCGTCACTCCCACTACAGCCCGGGTGTACCCAACGCCATATTGGTACCCCCTCCCCCCCCCCGGTAGAAAAATCAGACCCTCTCAAACTTAAACCCAGCTCACACGCTAATAATAACAATGTACACAGGCCTATCCATGCGCACAACACAATCAAACCAGAGGGGGTCAGGTAGACTACCGACCCACCTCGACACGGCTAGATGGTTTATTCTGCCGTCTTTGGAATAGAATGTCTTTAACGCAAAATAGCCATGTTCCTAAAACTAAAATAATCCCAGAACAGTATATACACAACCAAACACTTCAAACTCACTATAACAAAACAACAGTCAATATGTACAACCCCACTTCCGTTGCCAGCCCCCCCCCCACCCCAACACATCCACCCTAATAACATGGGCAATTCACTAATAACTAAAACACATTTCAAACATAATGCTAACAGTGTTGGAGATCTTTTTTTTTTTTTTTTTTTAACACAGGGCAGAATGCAACCAGTACATACAGTATTAACTCTGTGACTCTTGGGTAGTCTGGCATATTAGTGTCTCCACCACACCATGCTAACAGCCCTCCCCCCCACAGTCACCTTACAGTCCCAGTGGGAGATCTTCCCCTAGGATTTCTGTCTGGCGGATCCCTCCCAGAGTGCCTTCACCTCTTCATCTCTGGGGACTCGCTGCGCTGGCGTTTCTTCTCATGTACTCGCCGCAGCTTGTTAGGGTGTCTCCACGTTCCATCAGACAGTTTAACATAATAGTCCTCCCGGGGAGCCAACACCCACAGCCACCCCTGGTCATGTCGTCGTTTTGTTTTTTTCATGGACGCCCCTCTGCCAAGCTTCTTCCCTGGGCCGGACCTCGTCACCGATGCGCAGGAGAGCTCGACTTGGCTGTAGATGACGACCATGTCATGACCAGGCTTCCGCCCTGGGTCGCACCATGTCACCGACCCAATCCGGAGTCCTCCTGGGTCTTCAGTGTCGTTGCTTGGCACGTCTTGGAATTGTGCTGGTCAGTCTCGTCCTGCTCTCTTTCATTTCCGACATTGGCACAGCCATTGCAGCTTCTTGCTTCTCAGCATCACTAGGACGAACTCTGGAAGTCGAGGGGGCTAGCGTCTTGGCTCCCTCAGCCGTCCCGGGTGTTCCGCTGTGCCGTCCAGTTCCCACATCCAGGGCAACTTGGACACCGGCATTGGAACCTGCCTGAGATGGCGCTCCATGTTGTTGAATCTGCACTCCTCCCATAATACCAGGCCAGTCACTGTCCCGCACTGTGTTGTCCACCATGTGCGGCGCAGGTCGGTCCCACAATTCGCAGCCTGACCACTCCTCTCCGACACTGCAGGCGATCAAGAACCCCAGACCATAGAACTTATCACACCCCATGATATTTGACCCAGTGGCGGTCACCACGAATTGGACGCTTGACATCATAGCTGATTTTTACCTCGCCCTTAGTTCCAGTGAACCCACGATGGCCAATTTCATTCCACCGTAGCCGAAGTAGGGTGTTGATAGGTCACTCACATGGTAGTGTGGGAACAGACTCCTCACAGTGGACCAACTTAATACTGAAGCCACCGCTCCCGTATCCACCACCAACGGCACTTCTACGCCATCCAGCGAAACATTGCAGTAGATTCTTCCATCTGTGCTCAAGAAGACGGTATGAATAACTGTAGGAGTCACTGCAGGGAAGTCCGTTTTCTGTCTTTGGTCCCCTCGCTTGAAATTTTTGCAGGCCCTGGCAAAGTGGTGCATCAGACCACACTTGCCACAGCGCTTGCCCTTTGCCGGACACTCTCTTGCCTTTTATCAGTGCCTGGTGGACCCACAGCCAAAACATCTTGGTGTACCTGGGGTGGACCTGATCTTCACAGTGGCAGCGTATTCTTCTTCGTTCACCCCTGTCTTCACTGTCGGAGTCCACAGCCAGTGCCTTTAAACGTGGTTCCACTCATCCCGACGTGCTTCTCTCACTGAGGTCTTTTGATAAATTCTCCACAGCCTCAAACTGCTGTGCTACCTTTATTGCTGTGGCTAATGTAAGTTCACCCAGGTAGGTTAGGAGCCTCGATTGTGCTGCAGGGCAAAGAGTGTGCTCCGCTAGTTGATCACGGACCATCTCTTCTTCCAGGGCTCCGAACTGGCACTCCTCCGCCAGCTGATGTAGGTCTGCAGCGTAGCGCTGCACTGACTCTCCTGTCCGTTGGTGGCGCTGCCGAAACCGAATTCTCCAGACTATGACGTTTTCCGGAGCACGAAAATAGCGTGCCATTAGTCCAACTACGTCTTCGTAGCTATCAGCCCCTCCTAGTGTGCCGAGGAGCCTTTGACTCTCCATGCCAAGATTATGGACTAAAATCGCTCTTGCACGCAATTTCTCAAGCTCGCCGAGGTCAAGGGCCACCAGATAGTTCTGGAAAGCCACATACCACCTAGCCCAGGGGCCAGGCGGCTCACCCAGAACATCCAAAAATGGCCAAAATGATGTTATAGCTCTCTCCATACCTTTCTCCTCATCACCAAATGTTATGTCTATAACACAGGTTATAAAGAACCAGGCTGGAGGTGCCGTTGAATTTAACTTTATTTATAGAACCACAATGATACGGGTGCTCTGTACCGGTCAAGGGGTTGACGGTCAAAGAGACTGTGCTTCTTCTTCTTCTTTTAGATTTGATTGGCGGTTGGCAACCAGCTTACAGGTGCATCACCGCGGTAATGTGGTCAAAGATATGGAGTGATGATAATTATCATCACTCCATATCTTTGTATAAGGAGTTCTGAACAACTCCTTATGTGTGAAAAAATTATCCGTCCTTGGACTGTGTCTGAGGTGCGGCCATCCGGTGCTAAGAGACCGTGCTCTTCCGTATCTGGCGTTTTATACCTCGGAGTGACGGCGGAACCGGAAAGGTGAGACCGTCACTCCCACTACACCCCGGGTGTACCCAGCACCATATTGGTACACCACAGTCTGCCGTGTCACATGATTATGGCAGCCTATCAGATGTCAGAGCCGAAGACTCACTGCACAGCCAAGCACTCACTTCCCATGCAGAGTGAGCTCAGCAACGTCGGGGGCGGCAGAAGAAGTATTACTTCTGAAATGTTACATCATTCATCCAAATTCTATGGTGACACCAAGCAGCATAAAATTTGAAAAATAAACAAAATAAGCATATTTAAGTTTGTAAAATAATAGTCTAAAAATAAATAAATAAATAATCCACCTTATTCCTGGGGGTGCCGCTCTAGGAACGATTATGGGCGGAGCTTCGTTTCAGCTGACAGTGTTAAATCAGTCAGTACGAGTGGAGTAGCAGGGGCATTTGAAATAGCATTTTTAAACGTTTTTCAAATTCATTTTAATGTATAGTCCACATACGTGTTTTGCACTCAAGTGGCAGCTAATTTCAGCTCTCCTAGTTTTTGTATTTTTTGAATGTTTTGGCGTAGTTCTGGTACTTGCTGGTGTTCATGGTTTTGCCAACAGACTGCATAAATGCAGGCTTTTCACCACATGGTGACAGACGACATCCAAGCACGGTGTTGTGGCGTATGTCTGCTCTAAGGTAAATTTGATTATGTCCAACATATTTTAACAAAATGCAGCCAACTTTATTGCAATGGAGATGTACTGGTCTGAATGCGCTCCACGTCATTAGGAGTACAGGCAATGAGTAGTCATAAATCATGACTCTTTCTTTGTTTGGTAGTCCCTGGGAAACCCCATGAGTGCCTGGTATCATTGGAAAGCTTAGAAATTATACTTTCTAAAAATACCTATGTTTTTGCAGAAAATGTAACTCCCAACTGAGCCAACGCAGGTTTTCAACCTAGCTAAAATATAAACAAATCGTCTTTTTTCCGGGTCAGTTTTCGTGCACTTCCTTCAAATTAAATATCATTTTGAAGGTCTTTCAATACAGAATATGGAAATAACATTACATCAGTTTTGAAAATGTCCTCAAAGTGACTCATTTTGCCAGCACGGGTCATTTGTTTACAGCGTTAGCGTCTTAGCAGCGGCGCTAACTAACGGAGCTACTATCTACGAAGCCACTTTTTAAGGTCATCTTCCCATCCCTCGATAGTCGTGGGAAGTGTGTATGATTATTTTACTGTTTTGAGGTGCAAGAGGCTGTGTTCCCACATTTCTGATGCCGAAGTCATTGTTTTTGAACAAGGAAAAGTGTCCCGTTTCGGTGACAACCATATGTTCTAAACTAGTACTGGAAGTTGCTACCATAATTCACGCAAGGCATCATGGGCCCTAGGAATAAGGTGGATAAAATTTAAAAAAAGTTACATTGTGGAAAAAAAAATTTACACACGTACAGTGGGGAAAAAAAGTATTTAGTCAGCCACTAATTGTGCAAGTTCTCCCACTTAAAAGATGAGAGAGGTCTCCAATTTTCATCATAGGTATACCTCAACTATGAGAGACAAAATAAGAAAAAAAAAATCCAGAAAATCACATTGAAGGATTTTTAATGAATTTATTGGTAAATTCCTTGGTAAAATAAGTATTTGGTCAATAACAAAAGTTCATCTCAGTACTTTGTTATATACCCTTTGTTGGCAATGACAGAGGTCAAACGTTTTCTGTAAGTCTTCACAAGGTTTTCACACACTGTTGCTGGTATTTTGGCCCATTCCTCCATGCAGGTCTCCTCTAGAGCAGTGATGTTTTGGGGCTGTCGCTGGGCAACACGGACTTTCAACTCCCTCCAAAGATTTTCTATGGGGTTGAGATCTGGAGACTGGCTAGGCCACTCCAGAACCTTGAAATGCTTCTTACGAAGCCACTCCTTCGTTGCCCGGGCGGTGTGTTTGGGATCATTGTCATGCTGAAAGACCCAGCCACATTTCATCTTCAATGCCCTTGCTGATGGAAGGAGGTTTTCACTCAAAATCTCACAATACATGGCCCCATTCATTCTTTCCTTTACACGGATCAGTCATCCTGGTCCCTTTGCAGAAAAACGGCCCCAAAGTATAATGTTTTCACCCCCATGCTTCACACTAGGAATGGTGTTCTTTCTCCTCCAAATACAACAAGTTGAGTTTTTACCAAAAAGTTCTGTTTTGGTTTCATCTGACCATATGACATTCTCCCAGTCCTCTTCCGGATCATCCAAATGCTCTCTAGCAAACTTCAGACGGGCCTGGACATGTACTGGATTAAGCAGGGGGACACGTCTGGCACTGCAGGATTTGCACCCTGGCGGCGTAGTGTGGTTCTGATGTAGCCTTTGTTACTTTGGTCCCAGCTCTCTGCAGGTCATTCACTAGGTCCCCCCGTGTGGTTCTGGGATTTTTGCTCACCGTTCTCGTGATCATTTTGACCCCACGGGGTGAGATCTTGCGTGGAGCCCCAGATGGAGGGAGATTATCAGTGGTCTTGTATGTCTTCCATTTTCTAATAATTGCTCTCACAGTTGATTTCTTCACACCAAGCTGCTTACCTATTGCAGATTCAGTCTTCCCAGCCTGGTGCAGGTCTACAATTTTGTTTCTGGTGTCCTTTGACAGCTCTTTGGTCTTGGCCATAGTGGAGTTTGGAGTCTGACTGTTTGAGGTTGTGGACAGGTGTCTTTTATACTGATAATGAGTTCAAACAGGTGCCATTAATACACGTAACGAGTGGAGGACAGAGGAGCCTCTAAAAGAAGAAGTTACAGGTCTGTGAGAGCCAGAAATCTTGCTTGTTTGTAGGTGACCAAATACTTATTTTACCGAGGAATTTACTAATTAATTCATTAAAAATCCTTCAATGTGATTTTCTGGATTTTTTTTTCTCATTTTGTCTCTCATAGTTGAGGTATACCTATGATGAAAATTGGAGACCCCTCTCATCTTTTAAGTGGGAGAACGTGCACAATTGGTGGCTGACTAAATACTTTTTTGCCCCACTGTATATGCTGCTTGGTATTACCATAGAATTTAAATGAATGGTGAAACATTTGAGAAGTAAAAAAATACTTGAATCCAGTTGAGAATCTTCACCAAATGAAGAAATTGAATTAATTTTGCATTCATTTTAAGTCTTAATTATTTTTATTATAATTGAATTCTTTTTTTTTTAAACTTTGCTCATTGTTCTATGTTATCATTTTATAAGCATTTCATTCAAGTGCTGTGATGTTCATGAGTTTTATTCATATTTCATATTGCCCTTACAATAAATTTGTTAATGAAACTGCAGTCATGTGATTTTGGGCAAAAAGTATCAGTATCGGTATCAGTATCGAAGAAAAAGTCCCATAAATTAATGGTATCGTATTGAAAGGAAAAATGCTGGTCTCGCCCATCCCTACTGTGTAAGTGTGTGTGGTGTGCATTTGTACAAAAAAAAAAAATCTTGAAAGGGGCTTTGAACTTCTGCACAAAAACAACACATGAAACGGAGTGAATGAAAACAGTGCCACTTGAAAACCACTAGCCCTTTGCTCATAACGTCACAAGGTCACGAACACACACACACACACACGGATACATAAGCACACACATACCTACACACATCTCAGAGTTAAAGCTTAAGGGGAAGGAAGAATGAAAAGTGTGTAAAATCCACACAGAGGTCCCTGAGGATTAAAAAGAAGTCATCTGGTAATCTGCCATCTTTGAAGCGCTAACAAGGAAAAAGATTTCTGGTTAATATTTGTCACAGATTTGGTTCAACTTTTACAGACAGAATGGAGGACTCAAGAGAATAAAGTCTTGTTTTTGCTACACCTCCGCTCTGAGATGTGTGTCCGCTTTGGACGAGGCCGTTGTGCGTTGTGTATATAATTCAATTTTTCGTCTACTAGGCCCAGCATTTGATGCATGCGCATAACCGTCTTTTGTAGTTTCACCCTAGCCCTATGTTCGCCGGCTGTATAAAAGTGAAGAAATGCAAGAGCAATGCACATTTTTTGTAGCAACAACAATGCCGTCGTTTCAAGGAAGAGGAGGAATTGTAGTTTTTCAGTGCTCATCTCTGCTGAAGCTGCTGCAAAATGATTCATGTATGTTTATTCTCGTCTTCCTCTTCATTTTCTATTTTGACTTTGTATACTGTGTCGGTAGCGCCACCTCTTAAATGGGAGGTTCAATCTTGTGCATGCATAGTCAACGCGCCCAGGCAACACGGTCACAAAATTTGGGCTGTATGCAATCAGATGCAGAGGGGCCCCGTGGAGCTTAGTGGACTGGAGATGATGACGTAATTTTCATAACACAATCCTCGCAGTTGACGCGGACAGTGGAGGTGCAGCATAAACCCAGCTTTAGGAGTGGGAGACAGGCAGGCGGACTGGAGCAGTGTATTTAGTAGTATGGGGTTTATAGTAAAGATGGAGTTAAACGCAACAGCAAAGCTTTTGATTTACTGGTCAGTGTATATAGGGAGTGAAAGAATGAGACTGCACAAAGAAGCACCTGAAATGACTTTTCTCCATAATGTGGCCAGGCACCGGAACAATCAGTCATACTAAATACATTTCAATAAACAAAAAGGCAAACCTGGCACCTGTTTATATACTCTGAGCAGCTCATTCATTCAGGAAAGGCTTGGAGCCAGCTGAGGTGGCCCAAGCATCTTATCAAGATGCATCTTGGATAAGGTTTTTCAGGCCTGTCCAACCAAGAAAAAGCCCTGGGGAAGACCCAGAACATGGAGGAGAAAAAAAAGCATTTGTCTTGGCTGGTCTGGGAATACCCTGGTGTCCCCAGAGTAGCAGCAGGCGGTGGGTGGGGAGAGCAGGGTCTGGGCATCCCTGACTAGAAAGAGTATCACTTTGTTTTTAAGAACAGCTCCAAGATCCACTCCTCGGAAATGAAGTGTGGACTATAGTTCACTTAGAATGCAGGGGTGTTGACAGCACCAGAGTTTGAAAAATGTTTAAGAAAGTGGGTGGGTAGAGACATCTGAAATGTGCAGAGCCGCTGATAAAAATATACATAATACTCAAAGTTGTGCATGTCTTTTCCAGGGAGACAAAGAGGTGCAACTCGGCCTTCCGTTTTCTCCTCTCTGCGACCGCAAAGCTACCATGATTGCTCAGTCACAGATAGGTAAGAACACGCATCCACCAATCAGGACAGACTCTAGGAACAGGGGGTAAAAACCTGATTCTGATCTTTATTTCACGGAAGTGACATGAGGCTCTTTTATACGACTGTTAGATCCGTCCAAGCAATTCAACTGTTCAGTTTGGGATTCCGTGAGTTACTATCTTCCCTAATTACTGCACCTGGATGTTTACCAGAAATGTATCATTTTGGTTCAGCTGTATGCTAATAATATGTCATTAAGCTGGATTTACACCCCCGCGCCAACTCGACGCCATTGTCGACACACGTCACCAAAGCAGTTATCAGCAATTTTTTCTTGTCTACTGCTTTGAATGCATTGTTGTGTTGCCAAAATGGGTTTCTGCCGATGTGCTGAGTGATTTGTGTTTGTCGTGTATTTTTATTTATTATTAAACAGCATTGGACAAGAGCAGACTGTGATTGAGTTGGAGCTAACAAAATCAACTTTTTATAGCATCGCTTTACCAGTAGAGAAAAGTGTATGTATGATTGTCACCGCTGCCGCTGTGGCATGACTTTACAAAGGCAGTTCATGCTCGAAAACCCTCCAGTGTGGTTGAATTACAGCAATTCTGCAAAGATGAGTGGGCCAAAATTCCTCCACAGCGCTGTAAAAGACTCCATGCCAGTTATTGCAAACGCTTAATTGCAGTTGTTGCTGCTAAGGAGGGACCAACCAGTTATTAGGTTCAGGGGGCAATCACTTTTTCACACAGGGCCATGTAGGTTTGGATTTTTTCCCCCTTAATAATAAACACCTTCATTTAAAAACTGCATTTTGTGTTTACTTGTGTTATCTTTGTCTAATATTTAAATTTGTTTGATGATCTGAAACATTCAAGTGTGACAAACATACAAAAAAATGAGGAATCAGGATGGGGGCAAACAGTTTTTCACACCACTGTAAGCTTTCACTTTTCAACACTTCACAGCCGCTTTTGTTTCTATGACTGCAGGCTTTCAGTCCCCCATGGGATATTGTGCTACTGTGGTTTCTGCTGCCCTCATTCTTTGATTCAAGGGGGCTTCATTTTACACTGAGACACGTCTCTGCACACAGGGAGGGTGGTGGACTGTCTTGTTTACTTGACTCGCTCTGAGTTTGGAGGTGGCTTTGTTGCATGGGCAGGTGTCCGGAGTTGGCTTTTCACCAGGATCTGTGCCGCTCCTGCTGAAGTGTTTTTAGCTTAGCCGTTACTAATGCTGCTGTTGCTGAATGGCTCTGAGAGGACTGTCTTGGCCCATGTGTTCCAAGTGTTTTTTGTTTTTTTTCGTGCAGTGCTCCTTGTGGGTTGTGTGTCATGTCAAGGTCTTTTGTTCCGTCACATGGCTGCAAATCTCATGAGACAAACCATGATTTCCCCTGCCTGAGCGCGTACTTTGTGCCATCTAGTGGACTGAAAACAAAATTGGTTGATAAATACCCAAGAGTTTGCAACATTTACATGAATATATATGATTAATAAAAGATTGGTGCGATGCATCTTGTGCCAAGTACCGCAATACATCACGGAATTGGTCTTTTGTCCCACCTTTAACTAGAACAAGGAAATGTTTAGGAGGAGACAAAGTGGACCAGTCACAGCTCTTGCAGTCTATGTGTACCTCTCCATCTCTGTAAAGGTGCACATTGGGCAGAGTATTGTGCTGGTCCACATCCCTCCTGTGACAATGTGATGCTGTGGCATAAATTGAGCTTTACAGTAACTGTTGGTGGATTCTTATGTGAGAATTGTATGTTGGGTACCTTAATTTCCACATTGAAGTGCTTTTTGAAAGGGGACAGACTTCACTTCACAACCCAGAAATTGTATTGTGTTCTGGATTTAAGTTGCTCATTAGCTCAGTTAGCTACGTCATTTTACTTTTTAAAAGTTGTTACCCCAGAGTTAAGATTAAAACCTCACAGAGTACAGTTTGTGCTGAAGCCTCATATTGTAATCTTGCTTGTGACTCTTTACTTCATCAAAAAAGAACATAAACAAAAGTAGTTTGTGGAACTGTTGTATAAAACCAATTTTTACTCGAGATTGTGCATCATCAGTGAATACAGCACTGTCTTTGGGAGGGCCTATGTCCAAATCACCGATATCATCTATGCAGCATTTATTGATAGCATACTCCCTAATTGTAATGTTGCTTAGATACTGTAACCTCCTCTCTACCTTCTTTCTTCTACCTGTTTTATTTCTCTTGGGTTGCAGGGTTCATAGACTTTATCGTGGAACCAACTTTCAGTGTCCTGATCGACACAACAGAGAAGGTGATTGGACCTCTAATAGAAGAGGACAGGAAGGCCCGAGAGACTGGAAACAGGAGATCCAGGTATTACATGTACTGAAATCTGTCATGTACTGAATCTTTTGGATGTTGATCCTGGGAATTGATCCTGGTTCCTGTGGTAACGTATCGTTACTTCCTGTGTTGCTGTCTGGTATGGTTTGCTTCGTGCTTAGCTCTCCTCGCTCTCCTGAGGATTATTGCCTTTAATTGCATTTTAATTGCTTTTTTCCATCTACTGTCACCTCCCACTGCTGTTTAACAAGCCTTCTGCACCTGTGTGCACACTCAGTGTCACCTAATCACCCTCTTTAGCTTTCTGTTCATCCTTCATCAGTGTTTGTGTTAGCTTCGAGTTAGCCACTAGCTATGGCTACTAGCTCTCCTTCCCCTTCTTCTCTGGCATGCTCTCTGTGTCAGATGTTTAGCTACACCTCTGCTTCTTTTAGTGATAATGGTAAATGTAATAAATGTTGTCTTTTTGAAGGGCTTGAGGCGAGGTTGTGTGATTTGGAATCCCAGCTCTGCTGCATTGAAACACCGTCAACGCCAGTTAATAATGATGGACTCCCCTTAGCTGCAGCGGAGCACCGTAG
Organism: Pholidichthys leucotaenia; assembly: GCA_020510985.1. Classification (NCBI taxonomy): domain Eukaryota; kingdom Metazoa; phylum Chordata; class Actinopteri; order Cichliformes; family Pholidichthyidae; genus Pholidichthys; species Pholidichthys leucotaenia. The sequence continues at coordinate 130,411,671 of CM035843.1, read as the reverse complement.
CATAGGGCCTCTTAGCTGTCCCCCGGCAACCACCTCTCCTGAGCAGCCAAGAGAGAACGGGTGGGTGACGGTGAGAAGGAAGCATAGTCACAAGCCCCTGGTTCACCACCAACCTGTTCATGATTCTAATCGATATTCCCCACTCAGCGACACACCTGCTGAGGAAAAAACTCTGATCATTGGTGACTCTATAGTCAGAAACGTGAACCTAGAGACTTCAGCGGCCATAGTCAAATGTATTCCCGGGGCCAGAGCAGGTGACATCAAGTCAAATTTGAAAATGCTGGCTAAAGCAACTGTAAATACTCCACAATTGTTATCCACGCCGGCATTAACAACGTCCAACTCCAGCAGTCGGAAGTTACAAATCTTAGTGTGGAATCGGTGTGTAACTTTGCCAAAACGATGTCTGCCTCTGTAGTATTCTCTGGGACCCTCCCCAACCTGACCAGTGATGGCATGTTTAGCCACGTCATCCTTCAACCGCTGTCTGTCTGTGTGGTGTCCTGCAAACAATGTGGACTACATAGACAATTGGAACTCATTTTGGGGAAAACCTGGTCATATTAGACGAGATGGCATCTATCCCACTGTGGATGGTGCGTCTCTTTTATCTAAGATAAGATAAGATAAGCCTTTATTAGTCCCACAATGGGGAAATTCCAGGATTGCAACAGCACAGGGATAGCAACACTCAGAGCAACAATCAGAAGACAGGAAAAAAACAAGAGCAGCGAATATACATATGTACATATAAATATATAAATATATAAACACACAGTGTGGAGCATTGTAGCTAGATGGAATAAATATATAAACACACAGTGCGGAGCATTGTAGCTAGATGGAATAAATATATAAACACCCACAGTGCGGAGCATTGTAGCTAGATGGAATGAACAGCATAACCGTCTACTTAGTTATCCTACATGGTATGATTATGTACCCATACATATTGTCACCCTCCGTAGCGACCGGTATATTCCTAGTTGTATACCGGAGGGGACCATTGTGTAAGTCTATTGCGTCTTTTGCATTCAATACTATTAGGTTGTCACGTTTTTTTGCTATCTCTGCGAGCAGCCCTGCTTAGGTTATACAGTCTGACAGCCGTAGGTAGAAAGGACCTGCGAAACCTCTCGGTTGCGCACCTAAGATGATGTAGTCTGCTGCTAAATAAGCTCCTCAGTGCATTCAGTATGTCCTGCATAGGGTGGGACTCGGACTCCAGCAGAGATGACAGTTTAGCCACCATCCTTCTCTCTCCTATCTCCTCCACTGGGTCAAGGCGCTTCCCCAGGACAGAGCTAGCTTTCTTGATCAGTTTGTTCAGTCTCTTCCTATCGGCTGCTGTAATGCCACTGCCCCTGCAGACCACTCCAAAAGTGATGGCTGATGCCACCACCGTGTCGTAGAATGTCTTCAGCAGCACCCCTTGTACACCAAAAGACCTGAGTCTCCTCAGTAGGAACAGCCTGCGCTGTCCCTTCTTGAAGTACGTCAGTATTGTGTGACCAGTCTAGTTTATTGTTCAGATGAACACCCAGGTACTTGTAGGATGTCACCATCTCGATGTCTGTTCCCTGTATGTTTACTGGTGCTGTGAGGATCAACAATCTTGCATCATTTTTATCCAAATTTCCAAAACCTTGACAACTCAGGGTTGGGACCAGGAATCAGAGTCGCAGTCTTACACGCCTCTCTGCAGCTTCTCTCCATCCGCCACCCCTCAGCTTAGCCCCCGTCTTCCCCATCAGAGAATCACTATCTGCTCCCTCTAAAGTAAATACAAATATAATGTATAAGCATCCCAAAGTGATTAAACAAAAAGTCGGTAAAACTCAAATTAAACATTTAGCCTCTAAATCTAATGACTTGGCCTCTGTTCGTCCTCATAATTTTAGAATTAAATGCGGTTTGTTAAATATTAGGTCTCTAACTCCCAAGTCTCTGCTAGTCCATGATCTGTTAATTGATCATCAGATTGATTTAATATCCCTTACAGAGACTTGGTTAGGGCAAGAGGATTATGTTGGTTTAAATGAATCAACTCCTTCTGGTTATTTAAACTGTCAAAATCCCAGAAGTTCTGGTCGTGGAGGAGGAGTAGCAACAATTTACCATTCCAAATTACTAGTTAATGTAAAGCAAAAAACATGTTTTAATTCCTTTGAGGGCATGGTGCTCAGTATTGGGCATTTTAGTAATTTTAGGTTAAACCCAGTTTTAGGCACAGGTTTGTGGCACCACAGGTCCCCAGCAGCTCCCCCCCCCCCCCCCCGACACGTTCATGTTCTCTATGCCAAGCCCCCCCGCCCACTCCGCATCTCGTGTTCTCTATGCCGAATATATCCATTAGACCTACACAATCACAGCAACTTTATGGTACAGTATACAGTATATTTTGACTGAGCGGCTCCATACTCGTGGATGCACACCTCAGCAGCAAAGCACTTTTAAATCTTTGTTTTTGCTAAGCATTGTGGTGACTGACAGGTCGTGATGCTGTGTTATCCATCAGCATGGTCGTGATGCAGCATATTCTCCAATGAGCACAGAGCCAATCCGAAACCCCACCCACACTTGAAGCCAGGGGGATGAAGACATAGAGCGGTCACACAGCGGTGGTTAAACTTTTACGGACAAAAATGATATATTTTGACTGAGTGACTCCATATTCGGGGATGCACAACCCTCGTAGCTTCAGCAAAGCACGTTTAAAATCATAGGTCAGTGTAACAAACGGTTTGAGAGATATTTAAGGAAAACACATACAGTGGGGCAAGAAAGTATTTAGTCAGCCACCAATTGTGCAAGTTTTCCCACTTAAAAGATGAGAGAGGTCTCCAATTTTCATCATAGGTATACCTCAACTATGAGAGACAAAATGAGAAAAAAAAATCCAGAAAATCACATTGAAGGATTTTTTAATAAATTAATTGGTAAGTTCCTCGGTAAAATAAGTATTTGGTCAATAACAAAAGTTCATCTCAATACTTTGTTATATACCCTTTGTTGGCAATGACAGAGGTCAAACATTTTCTGTAAGTCTTCACAAGGTTTTCACACACTGTTGCTGGTATTTTGGCCCATTCCTCCATGCAGATCTCCTCTAGAGCAGTGATGTTTTGGGGCTGTTGCTGGGCAACACGGACTTTCAACTCCCTCCAAAGATTTTCTATGGGGTTGAGATCTGGAGACTGGCTAAGCCACTCCAGGACCTTGAAATGCTTCTTACGAAGCCACTCCTTCGTTGCCCGGGCGGTGTGTTTGGGATCATTGTCATGCTGAAAGACCCAGCCACGTTTCATCTTCAATGCCCTTGCTGATGGAAGGAGGTTTTCACTCAAAATCTCACGATACATGGCCCCATTCATTCTTTCCTTTACACGGATCAGTCGTCCTGGTCCCTTTGCAGAAAAACAGCCCCAAAGCATGATGTTTCCACCCCCATGCTTCACAGTAGGTATGGTGTTCTTTATCCTCCAAACACGACAAGTTGAGTTTTTACAATAAAGTTCTATTTTGGTTTCATCTGACCATATGGCATTCTCTTCGGGATCCTCTTCTGGATCATCCAAATGCTCTCTAGCAAACTTCAGACGGGCCTGGACATGTACTGGCTTAAGCAGGGGGACACGTCTGGCACTGCAGGATTTGAGTCCCTGGCGGTGTAGTGTGTTACTGATGGTAGCCTTTGTTACTTTGGTCCCAGCTCTCTGCAGGTCATTCACTAGGTCCCCCCGTGTGGTTCTGGGATTTTTGCTCACCGTTCTTGTAATCATTTTGACCCCACGGGGTGAGATCTTGCGTGGAGCGCCAGATCGAGGGAGATTATCAGTGGTCTTGTATGTCTTCCATTTTCTAATAATTGCTCCCGCAGTTGATTTCTTCACACCAAGCTGCTTACCTATTGCAGATTCAGTCTTCTCAGCCTGGTGCAGGTCTACAATTTTGTTTCTGGTGTCCTTTGACAGCTCTTTGGTCTTGGCCATAGTGGAGTTTGGAGTCTGACTGTTTGAGGTTGTGGACAGGTGTCTTTCATACTGATAAAGAGTTCAAACAGGTGCCATTAATACAGGTAACGAGTGGAGGACAGAGGAGCCTCTTAAAGAAGAAGTTACAGGTCTGTGAGAGCCAGAAATCTTGCTTGTTTGTAGGTGACCAAATACTTATTTTACCGAGGAATTTACCAATTAATTCATTAAAAATTCTTCAATGTGATTTTCTGGATTTTGTTTTTCTCATTTTGTCTCTCATAGTTGAGGTATACCTATGATGAAAATTGGAGACCTCTCTCATCTTTTAAGTGGGAGAACTTGCACAATTGGTGGCTGACTAAATACTTTTTTTCCCCACTGTACAGACACACAAACAGACAGAGATCCCTTGAATTTATAGATAGATATGCTTCCACTAGGCAACATTATTAGAAAGCATTGCATACATTTTCATTGTTATGCCGATGACACACAATTATACTTGTCAGTGAAACCAGATGACCGTAATCAATTAGCCAAATTAGAGGCTTATCTTAAGGGAATCAAAGTTTGGATGACTTGTCATTTCTTGCTACTAAATTCAGATAAGGCAGAAGTCATTCTTGTTGGTCCAAAAAACCTTTGAAATACCTTTCCAAATCAAACTGTTAGTTTGGATGTGGTTACTCTTTCTCTTAATAGTTCTGTGAGGAACCTTGGAGTTATTTTTGATCAAGATCTGTTTTTTAAATTCACATATTAAACTTGTTTCTAAGCCTACCTTCTATCATCCAAGGTTAGGAGCATCTTGTCTCAGAGTGATGCTGAGAAACTGATCCATGCTTTTGTTAGCTCTAGATTAGATTATTGTAACTCTTTGTTGTCAGGCTGTCCTAAAATATCTTTAAAAAGTCTTCAGCTGACCCAAAATGCTGCAGCAAGAGTTTTAACAGGTACTAGAAAGAGATGTCACATCTCTCCAGTTCTGGCCTCCCTTCACTGGCTTCCCATAAAATTTAGAATTAAGTTTAAAATCCTTCTTCTCACTTACAATGCTCTAAATAATCAGGCCCATTTTTATTTAAAAGATCTGATACTACCCTATCATCCTAACAGAGCACTACGCTCCCAAAATGCAGGATTACATGTAATACCTAGAATCTCCAAAAGTACAATGGGAGGCAGAGCTTTCAGTTATCAAACTCCTCTCCTTTGGAACCAGCTGCCAGTCTGGATTCGGGAGTCAGACTCGATCTCTGTTTTTAAGAATAGGGTTAAAACCTTCCTTTTTGATATAGCCTATAACTAGGGTGGGATCAGGTGCCCATGAACCCTCCATTAGTTATGCTGCTAATAGGGTTAGACAGCCGGGGGACCTCCAACAATGCACTGGGCTTAACTCCTTTCTTCACTCTCAATGAAATATTTTTGCTGCTCATTAACATCTGTTTGTTCTCTCCCATAGAGTGAGTCCCCATCATGCTGTTTGCTCTCTACATGTCTGTTCTTTTCTTCTTCTTCTCTATCCCCTCACCCCCCAGCCAGTCGCAACAGATAACTGCCCCTCCCTGAGCCTGGTTCTGCTGGAGGTTTCGTCTTGCTAAAAGGGAGTTTTTCCTTTCCACTGTTGCCAATTGCTTGCTCACAGGGCATCACCTGATTGCTGGGGTCTTTCTGCAATTGCGGAGGTTTCCCCTACAGTTAAAAGTGCTATGAGATGACTGTTGTGAAATGGCGCTATATAAATAAAGTTGAATTGAATTGAAAATATATCAGATAAATTAAGGCTTTTTTTTGAAGGCTCCTAGTTATGTATCACAGCAATCCAATGTTTGCTAATTCGCTTCAGCATTTGGAGTGAATTGTTGTTCACTTTCTCCACCATATTTAACAAATCAAAGTAAACCTGATGAAAGAGAAGTATTACTGGTGTGCAACACAATCCACCTGTCTCAAAACTACTACCCTACTGAGATAAAAGGAGAGCTGTGTCTGTGCAGAACTTTTATGCAGATGATGTGATATTTTACTTTGCATTAATAGGTGTAGTGTTATCAGGATATTTGCAGCTGCATAACAATGGACCAAAAACAAGCTTCATTATGTGGCTACATGAGCTGTGTGTGAATGAACTTTAGGTAGAATATATGTTTAGCTCAGCCATTGGTCTTCCACTTTATGTAAACAAGTAGGGTGTTTTTTCTGCATTCTAGTCTAACAGGAAGTGGTTCGGTTACTGTGGAGTCAGTGCAGAGACACAGCAGTAATCGCTATGGAAACAGTGATGAAGGACAGATGGACTTTTCTCTGACAGCAATCGACCTGCCGGCTCTGAGGGCCCACCTATCTGGTGTCATCGCCAGCAACAAGGACCGGTGGAAGGAGCTCTCTGTTCACGGTACCCACGCACTCCTGTTTGTGCTGCAACCTGCAGCTATAACCTACAAACCAACTTATCATATAAAGTTCTGTTTTTATGTGGTCCTCCTTTGCAGAGTTGGCCAATAAAGAGTTGGAGGAAAAAGAGGGGGTGGAGCTCAACTCAGATGTCCAATCACGAGCATCACCCCGACACAGCGCCCCTGATAATCACAGCTCTGACCAGTCGGAGAACCCCGACGATTCCCATCTTGTCGAAACACAGCAGGATGACAACTCAGAAGACCGGGAGCCTGCAGATCACCTTTTGTGTAACGGTACGAGTTCAGCGTCAAACGCCAACACTTAACCAAACATCACTCCTCTGTGAGCTCACTTGTTACTATGGTAACCTCTGCAGGGGCGGGCCCTGAGGAGGAGAAAGGGGAAGACAACGATGAAGTGCCTGAAAATGCCTGAATGACGCACTGTCACAGACTGCCCGCCGCATCCAACTGCTGCCGATAACCATGGCAACATGCGACGCGGCGGCAACGAGAGTTGAGACTCTTCTGTTTGACCACAGCAGCTGACTCGGTGGCCCCACTTAGTGACCTCCGAAGGGCCACGAGGTCTTATTTTCTACAACTGACCATGAAACTACCACAGTACCACTCATAAGACGACAGATTCTTAGCAGCTTCATGGTCCATTCACAGTGGTGGAAGTTTTTGTGATTTTTCTTTCTTCTTAAAGATAGCTACAGATTGCTATGTGCGAATAAAATGGAAACGTCAATATTTAAATCAAATAAAGGCAGGCAGGTGGAAACCAAAGAGTGAGCCTGTGGGTGGAAAAAGTCACTACAAAAAGATATGAGACACGATGTCAAAGGTGACAGCTGCTCTGCTCTCTGTTTTGGCTTCAAATGATCAAACATGCACGCCTCAAATCTTTGACACGAGCTGTAAAACAAATGTCGGGTCATCTCGTCGGATTGTAGTCACGCTAGCCAAGTTGCTAGCTGTATAAGGCTGTTTGGGGCAGACTGGTGGACCTGTTTAGACAGGGCCTTAACTTACTGATTTGATTCATTGATTTGGGTCAGTATATGCTTAGATTTGTGTACTTGATGCTAATTCAGGGGATTTTTTTTCCACTGTTAACCACCCAAGTTAATTTTTCTTGTTCTGATATGCAGATTTGGCCTAGTTTCAGCTAAAAATGTGCAAATTAAGCCACATTTGAATCATCTGGACCATATATGTAGTTATCTTTTTGTGGTGTATGACACAGACTTGTGAATGTTGATTTATTTTGCCATGTTGGATTTAGGCCATACTGGGGCCAAACCAATTTAACTGGCATCGTTTTAGTGACCAGTTGGTCAGTTAATCTGCAGAAGTGTTGGTTCAGCTGTTGAATGAGTGGATTTGGTTCTTTAACTTTTACCATGAACCAGCTCTGCATTTTTTGTTAAAAAGGTGACCATCATAAACATTTCCAAATATCTGTATATTAGCCTAACCATTGTGAGCACTTTAGCATGCTAATGCTAGTATTGGTGTAGATATAGTGTCCTTTCTGGAACGGTTGTATTTTGTTTCTCTGGGTGATAATTAAAAAAAAAGGAGAAATAAAAACAAAAACCTAAGCAGATTTTAGAAAACGAGCCTGAAATTTGAAAGATAAACCCTCAACATGTTATTCATATTTTTAGAGCATTAGAATTTTACAATATTGCACTACAATGTAGTTTTGTAACATTATAGCAACTTTTATGTCAGCACTAAATAATGACAACAACAGAGAGCATTTGTAATATTTAGTTTGTAGTGATTTGTTTTCTTTCAGTTTGGTAAAGTGCACTTATCTTTGGAAAGAAATTGACTAAAACTAGCATCCATTCCTTGCTAGCTGTGGTTGTTAGCTTGCTAGTAAAATTATAGGTGGAGTCCTCTAGTATGTGTTTAGCCTTATAGATAAAAAAATGACTCAAAGTCCATTGACACATGGAGTACTTGTGAAAATATGTATCAGTGACAGCTGTTGACTCTGTGTAGTGTCGAAGTACTATGACCACTAAGCTAGCTAGCGACTAACCTAAACAGTTGTTTACCTTGCTTTCACACTCTTGCTCAACTCAGATGAATCCAAACAAGAGGCTGCCTCAATAGTTTGTCATTATTTTTTTTAAAGGCAGTAAAAATGTATTCTTTAGGTTTGCGATCTGAAGGTGCCTTCACACCATATGCGAACAGGCGAATTTTTCGCACTGCACGAGTACATTATAACTCCATGTAAACACATGAATAGACATGACTTCACTGTCTGAGAGAGATGCAGACAGGCGAAGTTGCCTTTATAGCTTCTGCAGCAGTGTTCAACCTGCTGTTGAAATCCCCAAAATAATGTCATGCTCAGGTTTACATTACCCGACTGGGGCCTCACCTGAAAAAGTTGTCCCAGCCTCCAAAACTTCACAAGAAGATGGGTGCTTATGTTGATAGTTTGCTAGCCTTGTTGGCACACCCGTGGCAGGAATCCATGGATAAATAACTCTTGACATCCCATTTCAGCTGAAGAGCTCCCAGTCCTTCTGTCTGCAAGTGAGTGGCAGTCTCATTTTCAAACTAGTTTACTCTCCAATGTTGAGACTTTTACTCCGATGACTGGAGAATCTCAAAGCTAGCGCCATCCTTCGGACATGAAAGCGCAAATGCGCAATTTTGCATGTGCTCGCCTCTTTCCATTGACTTTTATACATTTGCGAGGCCCGTTCGCATTTGGTGTGAAGGCACCTTTAGACTGAAGTTGTTTTCAACCTCAAATCAGAAAAAGCTGGGACAGTATAGGAAATACAAACAAGCAATATAGTAATTCATGAATTTACTCCAACCTATGTTTCATTGCTGACAACCTCAGACATTTCATGTTTTGGCAGGCTAGCTTCATGTGTTAATATACATTCATTCCTACATTTCAGCCCTGTAAGACATTTCAATAAAAGTTGGGACAGGAGCAATTTAGGCTTAGGAGTGAGGTTTTAAAAAAGAGAGAAAATTAGTGAAATGTTTTAAAATAATGTTTGCATAGTTCTCTTTCTACAGTGCATATTATCATTACAGATTTTAAGGAAGCCAGAGAAGTTTCAGTGTGCAAAGGCCAAACCTGGATACCTGTGATCTTCGATCCCTCAGATGGCACTGCATCAAAAAGTTATTCATAATAGCTGATATAGCCATATGGGCAAGGAATTACTTTTGACGAACCTTTGCTAAGCTATAGAATAAGAAGCTGCAGTATATTCAAGATTCAAAAGCTTTATTATCATGTGCACAGCTAAGAAATGCTACAATTCCTGAGCAATGAAATTCTTACTTTGCTCTCCGAACGAATGTCAAGTTAAAAGGTACAGAAACAACAATTCTAATAGGTCATGACACACTAACACAGTAGCTCAATCCTAACACTAATGGATGCTAAAACACACACACCAACACACAGTTAGGCAGTAGAGGAATGAAACTGAAAATTCACTGGGTGACTAAAGTGATAGTGGTATACTGATATCAGAGATGATGTGAATCTGAGATGGCATGAACCTATGTACAGTGTGCAAATGAGCATTGTGCAACCTGATGTGAACCTGAGATGGCATAGACTTACAGTATGCACAGTGTGCAAATGAGCATTGTGCAACAAGCAGTGTATAATTACAAATTCACTCAAACTTTATTTGTATAGCACTTTTAAAACATTAGATGCTGCGCAAAGTGCTTTACATAGATAAAAACCATGGACACATTTAGTTACATATTTTACATGATACAAGATGATACAAATTATTTGATAAGTAGCAGCAGAGATGATATGGACATCAGACAGGTGACACTATATCTACTGTACAGGTGAGCAGTGTGCAAATTTAAATTTAGCAGCCAGTGTGTGAGTTCCTATATGCAAAGCTGTGTTACAGAGTTTTGGGAGTTGTTATCTATTCATGAGTCTGATGGCAGTGGGAAAGAAGGAGTTTTTTCAGTCTGGTTGTCCTGCATTTTACACTTCTGTACCTCCGGCCTGAGGGTAGAAGTGTGAACAGTCTGTGTTGGGGGGGGGGGGGGGGTCCCGGAGGATGGCGTCAGCTCTCTTTTGGACTCTGCGATAGTAGATGCTCTATTCACATATAAAACTTAATATTTTACTGTACAAAAAGAAGTAGAATTGACTTCCATGTGGAATGGAGCACCATGCAGTGGAAACTTGTATTGTGGCAGTGTAAATCAGTATTCCAGCTCCTTTTTAGAGGAAATGCTCTCTGGACCAAAGATGGATATGTCCATCCAGACTGTTATTGGCAAGAAGTCCACAATCCAGGGTCTGTCATGATTTGGGGTTGTGTTGGTGCCATTGGCAAAAGTAATTTATAATTCAGTCATGGCAGCTTTATTGCAGAAGAGTATTTGAGATCATAGAGCAGCATTTTGTTTTCAGAGGTCCATGGATTTTTCAGACAAGATGATGCAAAACCTCTTTCTCCACACATCACAAAAGGATAGCTGTAGAAGAAGAGGATTACAGGGACTGGTCTGATCTGCATGCAGTCCTGACCTGTACCCAATAGAAAATGTGTGAAGAATTTTGAAATGGAAAAAATGACCCAGGACAGTTGCACGCCATGTTGATTGCAGGAAGAATGGAGCAAAATAACACCTGAAACACTTCATTACTTGGTATACTCAGTGCTAAAATGTCTTTTAAGTGTTATGAGAAGGAATGGTAGCATTACAAAGTGTTAAATGCATTACCATCACACTTTGTTTAATGTGTTGCAGACCTGAAAGGCAGGAATGGATATACCAGACAACATATTAGATAGATAGATAGATAGATAGATAGATGCACTTTATTAATCCCAAACTGGGAAATTACAGATATTACAATATCTTAGGTCTATGCTGTCTGTAGTAAAACACAACTCAAAGTACATTTAAAAATAACTTTTTTTTTTCATTTTCTATACCATCTCACCTTTTTCTGATTCGGGGCTGTAGAATTGCAACTTTCTGTGATCCACAAAAACCAGTTCAGCTATCTGTGTGTGGGTTCTGGTAGTCAAAATCAAGGCTGTCTGAATGTTATGGACGTATGTGTTTGACTGTCATTTAGAAACCACACAGCTTCAAAACCTGACTCATCCTGGTTTGACTAGACCACAGATACAAAAAGTACCACTAATAATAACATCAGATGCATAGGATATTACCTTAATATATCACTTACATTTTGCATACATGTTTTTAAACATTACCTGGGGGAAAATGCTCTGCTCCAGGTAACAGCTCTAATGACTCATAGAACAGGGTCAGGTGTAGGGATGGGAATTACCAGAGACTGCAGGATACAATATTGTTACGATACATGGGCCGAGATGTGATATAATCACGGTCTTGCAATATGCAAAGTATTGCAGTATCATATATTACAAAATGTTTGTCTTGTTCAACCTCTGGCTAGATCTCATGAGTCTCCTTTGCTGTGCTGACCTAACTAGACAGGAAGCATTTTGTACTATCAAGTGGATTGAAAAGTCAGTTGGTTTTGTCAGTTTACATTTATTAACAATTCTTAAATAAAGTATCACATTATTGGTCTTTCTGAATATATACAGTTCATTATTATGATGCATCAATTTTTTTCCCCTCCACCTCTAGTTGGGTGTTAGACCATTGTCCAGCTGAAGTCAGGATTCATCTACATGTACAGTATCTCATACAGTGGCGAATGCTGACGAACGTTGCAGTTGCTATTTTTTTTTTTTTGATTCGATAACTTTTCTGCCAAATGATCATGAAAAACAGGGTTTGCCTCTGTCATTCACCACATTATAAAAAAGGTGAGCAAACCCTCCCCAGCATTCACATTTCAAGGATTCGTAAGGGTAGCATGTCACTGAGTGGTGACTGCTGACGAATGTGCTGATTTTTGGATTTGCCAACCATTCTGAAGAATGACAGTGAAAATCAAGCTAGTACCTCAGAGTGGTGAATGCTGAGGAATGTTCTAGAACGCTGCACTTTTTGGGTTTCATCAGGGTTCGTAAATGCTTTCAAAACAGTTCACACAGTTTTAAAGGTCACCAACAGTTCTGTAGGAAAGGTTCTTAAGCAGTTGCTTGGAGTCAAAATGTGAGTCAAGGCTGAGATCTGTTAACAGTTCTCACCAAAAATGATAATAATCACAGTGCTAGGCACAATAAAGCTCCTTTGTTGGAAATGATGAGTTGTATTCAGCAATGGCTGCCCCATGTCGAAAAGGAGCTGCAATTACAAACTGAACCATCACAAATTTTTGAACGTGTTCAAAATTTTGTGGCAACAAGAAAAATTGTTGGCAAACTGTTTGGCAACTTTTTACAAGCCCTGACAAAACCCAAAAAGCGCAACGTTCGTGAATGCTCCTCAGCATTCGCCACTCAGCGAAATACAGGGATAAAGATTCTTATCAGTTGATAGTGTTTACTACTTGGCAAATCAAAAAGAGCTTTATTGACTCATGTTACAACTGTTTGCAAATGCTTACAACTATTGTGCAAACATTTGCAACTGTTTGTGGAAAAATAAATGTTTTGAACGTGTTCAAATTAATAATAATGGATTGCATTTATATAGGAACGTTCATGATACCGAAAGCCCTTTACAATGAATCCATTGTTCATTCACTCCACAGACAGACAATGGTAGTGATAAGCTACCTCTATAGCCACAGCTGCCCTGAGGCAGACTGGTGGAAAGATGGCTGTCAATCTGCTCCAACCATGAACATGAAACCACAACATCTTAAAACTTTTTGTAGGTATTCTAGCATTTTCTTTAGCCCGAATCCTTTCAGTCCTTTTGGTGATTGTGTTATGTTGATGCTTTTGTCAGCAGAGGGAGTTGAAACCTTCAGTTGGCTTGCATGGTCTTTTGGTGAGATTAATGAGATAGAATTTTGGCAGCGGTAGAAAACTCAAGGCATGCCCTGCTGTGCTGTCTATTTTCATTTACATGGGAGCATAATGTACAAAGTGAGCAGTTGGGACCATGTATTGGTCAGGAAAGTGTTTACATTAGTTGATCATAGATTCATTGAAAAGTTGGGTAATTTTCACAAAGATGTCTGTAAACTTTTCTTTGTAAGTAGGTATGTCGCCCTCTTCTGGCCATTAGAAAGAATGCAGCTTTAAAGCATTCTAAGGTCACTGTACATTTATAAATAGAAATGTATCTAAATGGTTTTTTTGTAAAATTCTATGGGTGAAAAGTTTGACTGCCAATGAAATAGTGAGATTTTGACATTTTCTACTTTTGTCTGCCCTGTTGTCGATAAAGAATGTGAATTAAATGATTTAATAAGATGGCTAAAGATGCACCGACCTTCCTATAGAGAAAAGAAACCTGGCCCTCTTTGGATAGCAGGTGCATGTACTGCAAACGAAGCTTATTGTAATGATGTGGTTCCAGCATGTTGCCGTTTGAGCCCGCAGCGTGCAGAGCAGCAGCAGTGAATCAGTGTGGATAGCTCTACATGTTTACACCCCACCACTGTAAGGTTTTTCCTTTTTTAGCAACACAGGTCATCTTGTTGTACTTTGGGCAAATATATCAATATAATAGCCTAACATTGTACTTCTCCATCACTGTACAACGTGGAGATGAGCACTCGAGTGGAAACAGGTTAAATTTGAGGAAGGTGTGTTTGTCAAACTAAAAAGAGCATTCCTTTAAACCGACGGAGCTCTGAGTTCAGATGTTCCTGTCACTCCGCCCGACTGTGAATAAAGAAAAAACTCCATAGTGTCACCATGGTGTCGAGGGCGACTGCAGCACCACTTTCTATAGCAATGGGTGAGGACAGAGCCAAAATGGCTGACGGTGAAAGCTCTTTAGATTCTGTGAGCACTGTGTTTTGTTAATGCAATGTGGGCTAAAGTTATTGTGCACTCCTTTTTCTCTGTGTGTATGAGAGTGGGCGAGAGAAGCTGTGGGTGTGTATGTGTGTGCTCTGTATACTGTACAGCTGTTTCTGTATTATTGTATTAAACACTCTAAACTTGGGTCCAGTGCTGTGATGATTTTATTCTTCTTTCATTGGTTATGCTTATTAACGATAATGGAACTATTAGTGCCTGCCACGGACAAACTTCTTCTTTCGGCTGCTGCTCTGTAGGGCTCACCAGACCTCTCCATGTCCTCCACAGAGAAGATTCATGGATGTATCATGAATCTTCTCTGTGGTCTTCCTCTTTTCCTAATCCTGGCAGCTCCATCTTCAACATCCTTTGTCCAGTATACGTACCTGTATTCCTCCTCTGTGTAACGGATGCCAACTAGTGCTGTTTGGCGTAGAACGTTAGTAAACCTCCCTCCCAAAGCCTCATACAGTATCGGTAGCGCTGAGCTATCGGTCGGACCTTTAGCTCAGCACGATCGTGCTGTGCGTGTCTCTGACCAGTTAACTGTGAGGTCGCGGGTTCGTGTCCTGTGTAGGGCGAACTGCGCTGATGACCTCAGTTACAAACTGGTGCTGTGAGCCCCAGATGGTAGCGCTGAGCTACCGGTCGGACCTTTAGCTCAGCGCGATCGTGCTGTGTCTCCCATGCTCGAACTGTGTTAGTTGACTGAGAGGTCGCGGGTTCGTGTCCCGTGTGGGGCGAACTGCGCAGGATGATCTCTGTCACACATGTCCAAACCATTTTAGACTTGCCTCTCTTACTTTGTCTCCAAACCACTCAACCTGAGCTTTTCCTCTGATATACTCATTTCTAATCCTGTCCTTTCTCTCAATGAGAATCCTACCTGTTATGTCGGAATAACATGAGACTGGAGCCGCATTCAACTGAGCACTGAACTAACTTTGTTATAGAAAACAGCTTAATATATTCCCTAGCCATAGCCCGCATCACGTCATCACCCTCAACCCCCCCGGCCAGGCTAGCTAAGCCCCAAATGCCAAATCCCCACACAACATTCCCCCCCCAACAAAACATGGAGAACCCCCAGAACATAAGTAACAAACCTTTTTTTTTTTCAACTGAACAGCAAAACTTAGTCATCTAAATGGGTGTCTGGGTAGACTACCAGAATGCCCCCCCATGTTGAGGTGGATTATTCTGCCACCCATTCCTAACGCGCATTAGCTAACTCTGCCTTCAGAACATAGTCCTCCAGGTACCTGGGTTTCTGACGTGTTCTAGTCAAGCACCCCGTAGAAGGGGAACCTGCTCCAGGTACTGTCAGCCGCACCTGCGAGTCCCTAACCCCCGCATCCGATGAATCCCAACCCACACCAGTCTGTTCCGCCATAGCTCCTGGACTCTGTGCAGGCAAGGACTTCCTGAGTCTGCTGGAGTGCCACTGCGACCCGTCTGAAAGCTCGAACATGTCCCAGCCCGCCGCCTCACGATCTGTAGGGGCCCCGTCCAGAAAGGTTGCAGCTTATGTGTGCAGTTGGGATGTTTAATCCAAACCCGATCCGACACCGATCCGACATCTCCAGTCCTTGATGGAGAATCTTAGTTCACCCAACAGGTCTATTCCCAGAAAGTTGGCCCCCTGGTGCAAAACCTGTAAGGTGAACGTAGGAACGATCTTTAACCCACATCTCACCGAGAAGCCCGCCATTTCAATTTCAGCGTGACCATACTCAAACATTTTCACCTCCCCTGCATTGATGGTTTTGCCCGCGAAAAGTCTTTTCAACATAGCCATACTTAATATGGACTTACCGGTGCCTGAGTCCACCATAAGCGGCACATCAACTCCGTCCAGTTGCAAGACATACCACTTTAATGGTCCCTTCTTTGCGCCCGCTACACACACCTGCATCATGTTCTCGGGCTCCGCTGCCCATGGTTTAATAGTGATGGTGCAGGCCCTGTCCTGTGCCACAGGCCGCCGCCTTTTGGGGGTCCGCCTTGAAGAGTTAGCTACGTTGCTAGCGGTCAAACTTGGAGGGAAAACTTGAGTAGCTAAATTTTCTTTAGCTAGCACTGGCAGGCCCAGCTGGGTGGTGGGCTCAATCTGCCTAGTCAGTTTAACCACCTTCTCTAGCGTGAGGACATCCACAGTAAGCGTCAGCTTGTCTTTCAACCACTCGTTCGTACCGTGAGCTAGCTTGTCCCGGACTAGCTCCTCCTCGATAGGCCACAAGGCGCACTCACTTGCTAAGCTACGGAGTTCCAAAATGAAGGATTGGGTGGACTCAGCAGGTTGCTGTCGGTGGTTAAAAAATTTATATCTTCGTGCCGTGATGTTGGTTCTAACACACACCTTACAGTGCCTAGACACATCATCAGTGATGTAACCTGCGGTCATCGGGTGATTCGGGTCATTATACATCATACACCCTCTCACAGGCGACCCAACCAGGGTTGATCAAACCCCGACTTGTGTCTAGGTGGCTCGAGACGTCCACGGATCACTCCTTCTGATCCACAGCCATCGTGATGCTCTTTCAGCAGCATCAGTGATGTTCTTGATGGCTTTCTTGTTGAGTCTCCCTCTGATCCCCAACTGCTTGAGGGCCCTGCAGAGTGACTGACTGGCAAAACCTCGACAGCCAGCCTCAATGGGGTAGAGCCAGGTCTTCCATCCCCTGCTACGGCAATCACCAACAAGCTCCCCATACTTGGCACTCTTCCTTTCAAAGGCCTCTTCCATCCGGTCTTCTCAGGGCACAGTCAGTTCCAACAAGATCACCTGCTTGGAAGATTCTGACACAAGAACCATGTCTGGTCTAAGTGTGGTCATTATGATGTTGTCAGGGAATCTCAACTGTCTTCCCAGGTCAACCTTCAGTTGCCAGTCTCGTACAGTTGCCAGAAGCCCCCCCCCCCAATGGGTTTGTGCAAAGCTGTGGCTTCTCACCAGCTTTGATGAAGGGTATGGCATGCTTTGCTGGGTGTTGCTGCCTGCTGAAAGAGATCCCTGCACTGATTGACTCTGTCACAGCCTTCAGTACCTGATCATGCCTCCACTGATAGTGCCCCTCACTGAGGGCTCTCGGGCAGCTACTTAGGATGTGTTCCAGGGAACCTCTTTGCTGGCATAGAGAGCATGAAGGGGCTTCTATCAGGCCCCAAGAGAAGAGGTTGGCTGGCCTTGGAAGAACATCGTACACCGACTGGATTAAGAATTTGATCCGGTATGGCTCTGCTCTCCAGAGCTCTGACCAGGAGACTTTACGTTCCATTGCCTCCTCCCACCTGGTCCATGCCCCCTGCTGGCACATTCCAACTGTCCTGCTGGTTCGTGTTTCCTCCACTCCCACTCTGATTTCATCCTGAACCAACTGATGTCTTTCCTTTCCCTGGACGTTGCTGTACTGAGGTCTTGGGTTGCTCCCAAGGCCTGCCTGCCCTGCTGCAACTGTTCCCACCAACTCTTTGAACTGCAGCCATGCCTCAGCCTGTTCAACAACTTCATGAGCTTTAAATTTCCTACCCGTCTTCAGCTGAATACCAGCCAATGAGACTTTAATGTCACTAGAGTCTCTGTACAGCGTCACTTCTCTTGCCCGGGAAACTATGAATTCCTCTGACAGACTACTGAATGGGAGTTGGAACTTGTTGTTTCTCCCATATAAGGCAATGCTGCTGAGGCTGCGAGGCAGGCCCAACCACCTACGCAAGAAGTGGCTGATGTTCTTCTCAAAACCTTCAATGGTGCTCAGTGGAACGTCATAGATAAGCAGAGGCCAGAGGAGTCGCGGTAGGATGCCATGCTGGTAAATCCAAGCCTTGAATTTTCCTGGCAACCCTGACTTGTCTATCTCTCCAAGCCAGGTTCCTAGTTGATTGCTGGTCTCTTGGAGAGTGGCTGTGTCCCTTAGCATACTATTGAAAACCTTTCCCAGGCTCTTGACTGGCTTCTCAGTAATTGATGGAATCTAGACTCCTCTGATGAAAAGTCTAAACTTATCAGAAACCTTTACCTTCTTCACAACTAGGGCTCGGGACTTTGATGGTTTAAAGTCCATTCATCCCCAGCTAATGAGACGTTCAAGGCCTTGAAGGATCCACCCGCAGCCCGGGACTGATGTTGTAGTCACCGTCAAATCATCCATAAATGCTCTAATGGGGGGCTGTCGCACACCTGATCTAGTGAGTGCACCTCTGCACTCCACCTCTGCTGATTTTACAAGCATATTCATGGCCAGGGCAAATAAAATCACTGAGACAGTGCAGCCAGTGATGATTCCCTTCTCTAGCCAATGGAATGAGGGTGACACTGTTCCAGAGGTAACTCTCAAGCTGAAGCGTTTGCAAGGTCAAGCCACAGTACCACCAGATTACCATTATCTTCTCGAGCTTCACGGATCAGTTGTGTGACAATTCCCGTGTGTTCAATGCAGCCTGCCACTCTTGGAATTCCACTCTTCTGTACAGCTGTATCAATGTACCCATTCCCAAGAAGGAACTCTGTCATACGACGAGCAATAATACTGAAGAAAATCCTTCCCTCGATGCTGAGGAGTGAGATGCTCCTGAACTGCTCAATGGTGGCTGAGTTCTCCTCCTTGGGAATCCAAACACCCTCTGCGAATCTCCATTGCTGTGCTACTCTTCCCCTTCTCCAGATAACCTTGAATATTTTCCATAGTCTCTGTAGAAGTCTTGGGCACCTCTTGTAGACCACATAGGGTACTCCACTGGGGCCTGGTGCAGAGCTAGTTTGAGCTGCCTTGACAACCTCCTCGGTCTTGCTCAGCGATGGCTCCTTAAGGTTAAATGTTATGGTTGGTTCTGGCGGGGCTATCAAGTTACTACATGGACCAAGATCATGCTGTCTTTCAGCACCACTATAGCTGGCCCTGAGGTAACTGTCAATCTCTTCCTGAGTGCAGGAAAGTCACCCACTGTGCTTTTGTCCAAGGATTTTCCTAATGAATCCATATAGATTTACAATAAACGATGCATGCTTTCTTGCTCTCTCCTTCCCTCTCCTTCTGTGCCACTCAGCTCGACGGAGGTTGGTGATCTTTTTCCTTGTGATGTTACGGAGCTCTACCAACCCAACCTTTTCTTTCTCACTTGCCTTCTTAAACTGACGTCTAAGCACACGGAGCTCTTGCTGGAGCCGGCTTATCTTTCCCTCACATCGATTTGGTCCACCTGGTTTGGCCATTAAGCGCTGCTCTTTAATTCCAAATCTCTCGACTGCGATACTGATGACTATGGTGCACATTAACTGCAGCCTTCGGTCAGCATCCCCTCTGGATGAGGCTTTGAGAATCAAATCCACATCTTCATCAATTTGGTGCCACTCCTTCTTCTTGTTGGCAGTAGGCCACTTAACCTGTCGGTGTTCTGAATGCCTGATTTGAGGAAAGCTTTGTGGAGCATGGAGGGACTGGGCACTGTGGGGTGATTCCGGGCCAGGCTCCTCCTGCGTATCACCAGGTGGAATAGTCCCTGAAGAAATAGTCCATTAAATCCAAACCTTCCTTCAGTGAGCTGTTACCACCAAGCGCAAAAAGTATTTGTTGGCCCTCCTCACCGAGGCAATGAATGAGTAGGCTCCTCCATCTCTCTTCATCGGCACCGCTCAGACCGGCCACGGCCACATACACTTTGAATGTCTTCCACCAGTGGCCCCATGGTATAGCTGGCATGCCTGGAGACTGTAAAAATGGAGTGGCGGTCTAATGCACGCTCCCATGGTTTATTCTTATCGCCAAAATGTTATGTCGGAATAACATGAGACCGGAGCCACATTCAACTGAGCACTGAACTAACTTTATTATAGAAAACAGCTCAATATATTCCCTAGCCGTAGCCCGCCTGACGTCATCACCCTCAACCTCCTGGCCAGGCTACGGCAAGCCCCAAATGCCACATCCCCACACAACATTACCATCTTCAACTCTGCCAGCTCCGGCTCCTGTCTTTTCATCAGTGCCACCATCTCCAAACCATACATCATAGCAGATCTCACTACTGTCTTGTAAATCTCCCCTTTCATTTTCGCTGCTATCCTTCTGTCACAAATCACCCCTGACACTCATCTCCACCTACTCCACCCTGCCTGTACTCTCTTCACCTCTCTTGTGCATTTTCCAGTGCTTTGGATGGTTGACCCCAGGTATTTAAACTCCTCTACCTCTACTCCTTGCGTCTTCACCATTACACCTGCCTCCCTTTCATTCACACACATATTCTGTCTTACTTATGTTGACTTTAATTCCTCTTCTCTCCAGAGCATACCTCCAGCTCCAAGTTCTCCTCCTCCTGCTCCCTACTCTCACTACAGATCACAGTGTCATCTGCAAACATCATGGTCCACGGAAACTCCTGCCTGATCTTGTCTGTCAGCCTGTCTATCACCATGGCAAGCAAGAAGGGGCTAAGAGCTGGTCCCTGATGTAACTCCACAGCCACCTTGAACCCATCTGTCACTCCTACAGCACACCTCACTGTCCTTATACTTGTCCTGCACCACTCTCACATACTTCTCTACCACTCCTGACTTCCTCATACAGTACCACACTTCCTCTATTGGCACACTATCATATGCTTTCTCTAGATCCACAAAGACACGGTGCAACTCCTTCTGACCTTCTCTATACTTCAGCACTCTTAAAGCAAGCATCTGTAGTACTCTTTCTTGGCATCAAACCATACTGCTGCTCACTGATTATCACCTTTCTTCTTTACCTGTCTGATGATAAAACTGAGTTACAATAACTTACATTTAACACCTTATTAGTATGTTAGTATCTGAGGAAATAACCTGTTTTTCTAAATACTGCCTTTTTCGACAACTTGAATGTAATATTTAAAGGCCATAAAAAACAGATCACCACCACGTTTAGACAAATGGTCTGAAAATATTGTTGAAATTGTGTAAACACCACCTTATGTCACAATCATATGCCTTACCTTTCATCCAAAAAAAAAATCCCTACAACTGCTCTGCACTTCACATATCCACCACCAGAGAGAAGCACAGACTAGTTATTATTGTGAACAGTCCCTGCAGTTTGACCGCTGATTGGTCAAGGTTAGAGACGCTTCAGGCGTTTCCAGTTACACACAATCAGCATCTGATTTAAATCCAGTGGGAATACAGCTAAACACTGTCACAAGTAATCACTATATCAAACTGCTAAGCACACCTTGATGGGAAGTTCAGAAACACAGTTACACGGTTTAGCATTATACTGCGATGTAGTAATGAGTCATTTTCTGCTTTTCTGGTCTGCATCTTCAATGTTTTGGTTCACTCACATGGCTGCAACCAAAATAGCAGCTTTGTCATTAACACAGTTGAACATTTACCAGCTTATTAGCCTGATATTTCCCAGAGGAAAAGACCAAAAATCAAAGCAGCTATGAGTAATGGCGCTCTGTTCACAAAATCCACTGATAAGGCCATTTAGTGCCCCAAATCATCAGATTCCAGCTATTAAGGGTTTGATATCATCATGGCCGTAATATTTCTGTCAGCAGAAAATTAAGATAGAATTGGTGAATGACTGTGGCTATAAATGTGAGTTTATTGTTTCAAAATTCAGTGCAAAGCGACTTCTATTTTATGGTGTGACCAAGTAGGGGAATGGAAATGGAAAGAGAAAGCGTTAATGCAAGAGAACAAGGTGCGACAACCCAGAATAACCAAAGGCACTGCATTTTAGCTTCCTTTTTAATATCTTTTGTTTAGTACAAGCATATAGTTTAAGTGACATGTCCACAACGTGAGCGAGGCTAGCCCTTTTTGAAACTCGGCACCCCCCAAAATTGGAGTAAGTCATGATTTTAAAATTTTAGTTTGTCTTTGACAAGCTGAAATAATATTCAAATATAGTCAGTAGTTTGTGGTTTAAAATTTTTAAGAATAGAAATGAAAATGAAAAGCCCCCCGCCCATAGCCGTTTCCTCCATAGGGCAATATACGCTAATGCTATGGGCCCCCATCACCATCATCTTAATTGTTCTTAAATGCACTTAATAGGTACAGTGCGGGAAAAACTATTGACATCTAGTGGTCAATTCAGAGACTGCAACAATCTCTGAATAGCGCCGATCGAGGAGCAAGCCAAAGCGCTAAAAATAGCTTTCACTACTGCGCATGCGTGTGTTTACTTGGCTGAAGTAGGACAAACTTTCTGGGCCACTGCATTGCGTGAATGGAGCAAGGCAGGTGTGCCTGAGGGGAATTAACTTCACAATGGCTATGCAAATGGTGTCAAGTGAGACTGAAGGGACAATGAAGAAGACAGGTGCGACTAGACACTGCTGCTATGGTCTTTGCAACAGTGATAGCAGATACAGTGACCTAGTCTATGTTGTTATGATAAAACATACATGGCAGTACTCACCTTTTCACAAGAGTAGGCTTGTTTCCCGACACTGGCAACCCACAACATTCCAACCATTGCTTCAGTTGGACCACAGAATGTTGAGAAATGTCACTGTAAACAAAGGCAGCCCCTGGGACTTCACTTTCTAACAGTTTTACAAGTGGGAATGCAGTATCACTCGCCATTGCTCCACCGGTAGGACAGGGTTTTGCTTGTCCGACCTTGTGTAGTGCTGTGTACCATGTGACTACCAGCGCAAAAACTGATGACGTAGCCCTCGATCGGCGCTATTCCACCAACGTTCAGTGAGGACCGTGGTCACCATGTTCCAAAACTCAACAAGCACACATCGGCAAATATGTCTTCAGTGGCTACCGGATCCAAGAGCCTTTACAGCAATTACTACACTCCAGGTGAATATTACAACATTTATTGATGTATTTTTTAATTAAAATGACAAGTTATTATATTTTCGTTATATAGTACTGTGTAAGGCGGTAGCTAACCGATAGCTCAGGTTCGTTACTTGCTATGTCTCTCACTTTAAACATATCTTACTGTTACAATTTTTTTCCAAATTCAAGTATTATTCGGAGGACCAGTTTTATTTTACAGACATATGTACAGGTTTTCAGTCATGAGACTAGACTTTTTATCATATATCAAATCTGGACTTTTCTGTTTGCAAGATAAAATGCCAATATGTTTAAATTCATTTTTAACAGCTTTTCCATTCATTTGTTGCATATGCACTAAAAGTGGCTTTAGTACATATGACGGCATATGGCTATTATAGGCATATGTTGCTCTCGGTGGAGCAGTGGTTAGCACTGTTGCAGCACAGCAAGAAAGTCACAGGATCAATCTCACTCCCTGACCATTGGTGACCCTTCTGTGTGGAGTTTGCATGTTCTCCCTGTGTCTGCGTGGGTTTATTCTGGATACTCCGGTTTCCTCCCACAGGCCAAAAACATGCAGGTTAATTGGCATCAAGTGGGGATCCTAAATTGTCCTTAGGTATGAATGTGAGAGTGAATGGTTGTCTGTCTCTCTGTGTTGGCCCTGCAATGGACTGTCTATCTGTCCAGGATGTACCCTGCTTCTTGCCCAAAGATGCTGGGATAGGCTCCAGCCCCCCGTGACCCAAAAAGGATTAAGCGGTAGAAGATGGATGGATGGATGGATGAACAGCATAAATACTAAAATGACAGCATCTACTGTCATTTTGGCGAATGACGGCCGATGCTAAATGACACACTAGCAGCTAAATGTGTGTTCAGAAGTATCCATCATGGCGGCAGGCTTCAATAATCCCAGTACTCCTGTATCCATTTACATAAGACCCCTGTGTTATTAAAGCTTAGAATTAGCCCACTGACAACATTAAATGTGATTAAGCTCACAGTTAAGAGTCTGTTATTGTAAGTGATCTTCATCTGACTCAGCTGAACGTCTCCAATGTCTGTGAATAAGCAAGTTTCACTTCCTCTGCTCAAAAGGTCAAACTGATGGATGAGAGCAGCCGGTGAAGGCTGGCCAAGTTCATTATAATTAAGACTATAATTCTGATTGGAAGTGTTCGTCAGCAGACAGGCCTGTGTCAGCAGCCAAGTCAATTCACGCAAATGGCACGGCCCTGTTCAAACACTTCACTTTTTAAACTCTTTAATTTACAGCGTGTTTTGGCATCTGAGACAGTGGCTCATTTTATTGATCTGTGAATAAAAATTTGGCCGCTGCAGCAGCCAGTTTGTGTCTTTTGCCAGATTTTGGCACAAGCTAAAAAAATCATATTATATACGTAGAAACCCTAATTCCAATGAAGTTGGGACGTTGTGTAAAATGTAAATAAAAACAGAATACAATGATTTGCAAATCCTTTTCAACCTATATTCAATTTAATACACTAAAAAGACAAGATATTTAATGATCAAACTGTGTTGTTTTTTATGTTCACTTATTTTTTTTTTTTTTTATTTAAGTTTTTGTAAAGGGTATACAGGTCGTTACAGCAATGCATTGTTTACATTTTCATCACATGTTCCCTTATTTTCTGATATCTGACAACATTGGAAGAATAATTCTTACAACACCCCTTTTTTTTTTAAAGTGAAAGAAAAAGTGAAATTAAAGAGGAAAAAAATAAAAAAAACAAAAACAAACAAACCAGCAAAAAACAAACAAAAAGAAAAAGTAAGTAAATAAAGGTAAAAAAGCATCTGAGTAGCGTTGGAACAAAGAGCGGAACCATTATTGAAATGGTATTTGTCAAAGATTAGATCTAATGGAAGACACATATGCGATCCAGGGTTGCCAAAAGTTCATGAACCCATCCATGTCCTGTCTCAGTGCGAATGTCAACTTTTCCATCGAGTAAATGTCTTGGATCACGTTAGTCCAATCTTCAGGTGTAGGACAGTCCTTCAACATCCATTTTTTAGTTAGAGCTTTTTTGCTTGCCAATATTAAAACATTGAATAAGTATTTTTCTCCTCGTCTTTCCAGTGAGTCCGGTAGTAAACCCAAATACAAAGTTACAAAAGAAAAGGGAACTGTTATTTTGAATATTTTCCCCAGTATTGTCTGTACATTGGTCCAATATTGGTGGATAACTGGGCATGACCAAAACACATGAAAATGATTTGCAGTCTTTTCACCACACAAGCGCCAACAGTTCAATCCCTTATGGGTAAATTTGTTTTGTGCAGGTGTTCTGAAAAATCTTACCAAGTTTTTCCATCCAAATTCTCTCCACTGCAGGGATGAGGTACTTTTCCATTGCTGTTTATTTAGCTTTTCCCATATTTCCAGTTGTAAAGTGAAATTCCCCTCTTTTTCCCATCTCTCTTTTATATATGATGTGTTGTCTCCTTTTAAGTCTTGAAGACCTTGGTATATTTTAGAAATGTATCTGATCCCTGGGATCCCTTTATATGCCATTAAGAAGACCTTCAGAACACCTGACTGGGCCCTTTCCAAATCCTCCTTTTTAAGTATATTGTTTATGTAGCGTCTAAGCTGGAAGAACCTGTAAAGGTCTTGATTTATTAGGCCTTGTTTTTTCAAATCTTCAAAACTTCTTAAAATTTGCCCTTTAAAAAAATCGTAATATTTTATCAGCCCTTTCTCCTTCCACTTTTTAAATCTGGTGTCTGTTTTATTAGGAGTAAAGCCTTGATCATAGGCAATCCATTGCAGAAGTCGATAGGGCTCTTTAGTTTGATTCTCTGACTATCTTAAACCAAATTTTTAGCGGGGTCTCTATCCACGGGTTAGTGTTATTCAAAAGCTTAGGTAAGGCATTGTTCCCTATTATCGCCTGTAGGGGGATGTCACTTGTTATTTGGCATTCCATCTCCTTCCATTGTGCAGTGTAGACTGGGTTACATATCTCTACTAAAGTTTTAATTTGTGCGGCTTTAAAGTAGTCCCTGATATTTGGCAGCGCGAGCCCACCTTTGTCTTTGTTTAGCTGTAAGGTTCTATATCTGATTTTAGGTCTCTTGCCCTGCCATATGAATCTTGAGATCCTTCTGTCCAGCTCCTGCTATGTTTTTTTGGGAGGTTCTACCGGTATTGTTTGGAAAAGGTATAGAAGACGTGGAAGTATATTCATTTTGACTGCTTCAATTCTTTGTGCAGTACCCAAGAATGGTATCATATTCCATCTTGCTAGGTCAGATTTTATTTTTGTCACCAGTGGATCATAGTTTAGTGATATAATTTTGTTGAGTTGTTTCGGGATATTGACCCCCAGATATTTCATAGATTCCGACTCCCAGTTAGTTTTGAGTTTGCTTAGTGAATAATGATTTGGGTCATAGTTGAATGTTAAAATTTGGGTTTTATGCATGTTTAATTTGTACCCCGATAAATCTCCATACTCTGAAAAAACTGAGGTTAGTTCTGGTAAAGAAGTGTCCGGCTGCCCTAGGTATATTAAAATGTCATCAGCAAAGAGTGCTATTTTATGTTCCTTCTGACCAAGTGTAATACCTTGAATTTTTTTGATTTTGTCTTATCCATTGGCTCAGAGGTTCTATGAAGATTGCAAAGAGCAGTGGAGACAGGGGGCAGCCCTGACGACATCCTCTTTCCAGTTCAAAAGATGATAAATTACCGTTAATCCTTATTTTAGCTGTTGGTTTTTTATATAATGCCTGTATAGTTCTAATGAAGTTGTTGTGAAAATTGAAACTGGATAAGATTCTATATAGAAAAGACCAGTCAACCGAATCAAATGCTTTTTCAGCATCTAATCCCAATATGACTGCATTTAAGTTATATTTTTTTGTATGATGAATTATGTGTAAAGTGCGTCGAATGTTGTCTTGTGTCTGTCTTTGTCTTATAAAACCTGTTTGGTCTAAATGAATTAGGTCTGTCAGTATATTTTCTAACCTTTTGGCAGGGATAATGGTAAAAAGCTTATAGTCCTGATTTAGTACACTGATTGGTCTGTAGTTGGAGCACTCTAGTTTATCCTTTTCAGGTTTAGGTATAACTGCAATGACCCCTTCTCTCCAGGAGGGGGGGGATTTCCCCTGTGTGGAGGACATAATTAAATGTTTTCAGGAGGAGAGGAGATAGTTGCTGTTTAAAGGTTTTGTACCACTCTGCTGTATAGCCATCACCTCCTGGGGATTTGTTAGCTTTAAGTTTCATAATTGCTTTTTCCAATTCTTTAGGTTGTATTTCTGACAGTAGTGTTTTATTTTGTGACTCCGTAAGTTGGGGAAGGTTTAATGTGTTTAGGAATGCCTCGGATGCGTTTTTATGTTTTTTGTGGGAGTATAAGTTCTTATAGTAATTCTCGAAGCTTTTAAGAATATCCTGAATTCTGAATTTTATTTCCTTTGATACTGGGTCTCTGATTTTGTAGATTGCTCTTTCTGTTTGATGTTTCCTCAATTTATAGGCTAGCAATTTTGCCGATTTACTGCCTGCTTCATAGTATTTTTGTTTCAAAAATGTAAGTTTCTTCTGGATTTCTATTGTGTAGATCTCATTTATTTGGTTTTTAATTTCCTTAATCTTGAGCGAGTCAGTAGAATGAGTGTTGCCTTTGTGTTCTTTTTCTAGGTTCCTAAGTTCTGACTCTAATGTGGATAGTTTTTCTTGTCTTAGTTTCTTTTGGGTTGCCAGTTTTGCAATAATCTTTCCTCTTATTACAGCTTTGCATGCATCCCACAGTATTAAAGGGGATACTTCTCCATTATCGTTTTCTTCCAAATATCTGAGAATATCTGATTCCAATTCATCTTTCAATGGTCCTTTCAGGACATTTGAATTTAACCTCCAAGAAAATGTATTATTTGTGTATTTTTGGATATTTAAGTCCATGTAGATCGGACTGTGGTCAGAGAGATCCATCAGTCCTATTTTACATGTTTCTACTCTTCCAATGTCTCTATTAAACATAAAAAAATAGTCAATCCTTGAGAAAGATGAATGTGGAGTTGAGTAAAATGTATAGTCTTTTACACTGGGGTTGAGTTCCCTCCACACATCACAGATTCCCATTTCTTTTAGTAGCATCCGAGTCTTCCTGCTTTGGGTGTTATTTTGATGTGGAGAATTACCAGAAGCATCCCAGTACGGATTCAGTCTAAGATTGAAGTCCCCACCACATATCACTAAACCTTGAGCTTTAGTTATCATTAGGTCAAATACATTTTTATAAAATTTCCAGTTAGCCCCTGGGGGAGCATACACATTCAGCAGGGTGATATCTTCTCCCTCTAGCCGCCCAGTTACCAAACTGTATCTCCCTTCTTTATCTTTGTGTTCTGATTTTTTTTCAAATGTAATTTTGGTTGATATCAATGTCGCTACTCCCCTCCTCCTCCCTGACTTATATGAAGATGAAGAGATCATTTCAAACCCTTGTCTACTGAGTTTAGTGTGCTCCACGTCTGTTAGGTGGGTTTCTTGTAAAAATATTATTCCTGCTTTGTCTTTTTTCATTTTGCCTAGAATCTTGGATCTTTTAACTGGATTCAGGATTCCTTTTACATTATATGAAATTATTTTGGTTACACCCTGTTTCTCCATTGTGTTGTTTTGTTTAGTATAACAGTGTGGTGGCCCTCTTTTGTGCTACTCAGAAACTGAAAGAACATTAAGAACAAGAAAAACATTAAGAACATAGTGTATAAAACTTTAAAACAAAAAACTGTCAAAAGAACTTCCTGAGCTGAGGTCTTTTTAAAGACCCTGGAAGAGCCTTGATGGAGTGAAGGCTCTGAGGGGAATTCCTCAAACTCTGTTACGTGTTGAGGGCCCTCTCTTACCCCTGTAAGTTGTCCCATGCTTTTCACGTGAGTTTCAGAACCCAATCCGAACTTGTAATGATTTTTTTTTCCTTTTATGCCTATACCCTGTGAAATTGTGTGCACCCTCCCACCCCCATCACATCAAACATTCACGCAAAAACAGTATTTGTTAGTGTGAGGAGAACATGTGGATTATTGTCACATTTCTATTTTAACAAGTTTTTTTTTTTTTTTTTTTATTAAAAAGACTTATTTGTTTCAAATATTATGACTGTTCCATGAAATGTTTTACCACATGCTGAATACGCATCTCCTTTAATGTTTGTTACCTTGTATGAGGGGGGTTGGATGTGCAGATTGATTCAAAAAAAAAAAAAAAAAAAAAAAGGTCGCTATTCCAACCTGAAAACGGACAGTTTATCCGCGACGCTCTGGCGCTGGGTTTCCTGCTGCTGGCCCGTGGATTTTGAAGGTCTTTGTGTTGTCCATGTTTGCGTTTTGATCTTCTCACTCGGGTCTGCTGCGGGTTTAAATACCGTTACTGGGAGCCCTCTTCTCGCCATGTCAGCTGTTGCTTCTTCCGCCGAATTATAGAGACATGTTTCTTCGCCGTAGAAGACCCTTAACTTCGCAGGAAATGGCGTCTGAAAGCGCAGTTTCTTCTCTCTTAGCACCTTTTTCGTGTCATTGTATTCCCTGCGCTTTTTAAGGACCTCCGGGGCGTAATCGTGTTCCACGAAGACTTTTCTCTCCTGGTGCATAAATCCTTTTTTCTGCCAAGCCAGTCTTACAACCTCTTGTTTTATTTTGAAATTGGAAAATCTTACCAACACCGAACGTGGGGGCGCTTCCGCCGCTGGCCTAGTGGCTAATGAACAATGTGCCTTTTCTATCTTCAAGTCGGTGGTTTGTGGAATATCCAATTTCTCTCTTAGTAAAGATTCCACGCATTCTGCCATTGAGTTAAAACCGTTTTCGGCTCCTTCTATCAGACCATGAATTCTTATATTGTCTCTTCTCTCTCTTCCTTCTTGGTTGGCTAGCTTAGCCTCTATAGATGCTTGTCTTTTGCGTAGGTCCAGCACAGAATCTTCGAGCACTTTTATTCGTTACTCTGCTTCCAAGATTCGGTTCTCGGCCTGGTCCACTCTGCTGTTTGTCCTTTTCAATTCGTCTCTGAATTTTCAAAATTCGGCCGTAACCTCTCGGCGAAATCGTCGTAGCTCTTCAAATAGCGATTTCAGGCTAACCTTTTTGTTAGCTACCACCAGTTCCTCGTCTTCTGAACGGAGATCTTCCAGTTCAGATTCTCCGGCCGATACGTGTCCTGGCCTGGAGAATTTCAGTTTCTTCTGTTTTCCTTTAGACATGATGATTTTGTCTTTTGATTTTCACTCCTCCAAAAATCCGTTAAGTTTGATTTTCAAGGTGTTATCTTGGATTGGGTCTGAGAGCTTCAGTGTTAAGCTGCAGTCGCCATGGCGTCCAGACCGGAAGTCCATGTTCACTTATTTTGAATCTGAGGCCTGCAACACATTCCAAAAAAAGCTGGAACAGGTGCAACAAAAGCCTGGGAAATTTGAGGAATGCCCAAAAAACACATTTTTGGAACATTCCACAGGCAGCTTAATTGGAAACAGGTGAGTGTCATGATTGGGTGGAGTATCCCCGAAAGGCTCAGTCGTTCACAAGCAAGGATGGAGTGATGTTCACCACTTTGTGAACAATTATGCGGGCAGATAGTCCAACAGAACGTTTGTCAATGTACAGTTGCAAGGCATTTAGAGATTTCATCATCTACAGTCCAATCACGAAAAGATTAAGAAATTCTGGAAAAATTTCTGCACATAAGCAGCAAGGACAAAAATCAACACCGTCCAGATGGTTTTCAGCGCAAAGTTCAAAAGCCATCGTCTGTGATGGTATGGGGTGTGTTAGTGGCATAGACAACTTGTACATCTGTGAAGGCACCAGTAATGCTGAACAATACATACAGGTTTTGGTGCAACATACAGATGCATCTCAATAAATTAGAATATCATCAAAAATTTAATTTATTTCACGAATTCAATTCCACAAGTGAAACTCATATATTACTGTATATAGATTCATTACACATGGAATGATATATTTCAAGTGTTTATTTCTTTAAATTTTCATGATTATGGCTTACAGGTCATGAAAACCCAAAATTCAGTTTCACAAAAAAATTGAATATTACATTATATATATATATATATATATATATATATTTTCGAACTGAAAGGTATGTCCATGTACACACTCAATACTTGGTCAGGGCTCCTTTTGCATGAATTACTGCATCAATAAGGTGTGGCACGGAGATGATCAGCTTGTGGTACTGCTGAGGTGACATGGAAGCCCAGGCTGGTTTGACAACAGCCTTCATCTCATCTGCATTGTTGGGTCTGGTGTCTCTCATCTTCCTTTTGACAGTACTCCATAGATGTCTTCTGCTGGTGTTGGTCCACTGTGTTTTATAAAGTCCAAAGCCAGTGCAGCCGTCTAGCAGAAAATTTTTAGAGCACTTAATGCTTCCCTCTGCTGACAAGCTTTATGGAGATGCTGATTTCATTTTCCAGCAGGACTTGGCACCTGCTCACACTCCCAAAAGTACCAAAACCTGGTTTAATGACCATGGTGTCACTGTGCTTGATTGGCCAGCAAACTCTCCTGACCTAAACCCCATAGAGAATCTATGGAGTATTGTCAAGAGGAAGATGAGAGACACCAGACCCAACAATGCAGATAAGCTGAAGGCCAAAGCACTTTAAAAAAAAGTTTTCAGCTAGCTATAATTTGGCAAATATTCAAGGATTCAAAGATTTTATTTGTCAGTGCTACTATACATACAGGAGAATTGAAATGGCGTTTCTTTCTCTCTTCAGTGGTGTGCACAATATAAAAATAAAAAGGAATTAGGCTGGGGAAAAAGAAAACAACAGCAGTCTATGTACAGTAATGCAACCCATAGTGCAAATGGTGACAATAGATAGACCCAGACCTCCCATAGTGCAAATAGAGATAAACAATTAATGATGATGAAACCCAGCAATCCTATATACAGAAAACTAGAGATGTAATACCTGTAGCTGCAGTTCAATACAGTAGTGTAGATGCAGACAGTAACAGATAGGACTGCACATGATCAGTATAGCAATGACAGACAGACAGCAGCAGATATGGCATTTGTGCATATGGTTGCAGTAAAGTGCAGAGACATGCAGCAGCAAATGTATTACTGCTGGTGTGCCAATCTTTCTGTGCCAACAACTGAGGTAGTTATTGCATTACGGTCCAGGGATGGGGGGAGGGAGAGGGAGTGGACAGAGTTCAGGGTCCTGATGACCTGATGAACGAAGTTGTTTGGCAGTCTTGTGAAGTGGGCCTGGAGGCTCCGGTACCTTTTCCCCATTCGGTACCTTTCCCCCTTTTCCTGACTCTTTGGGTGAGGTGGGTGAGGTAGATGTCTGAGAGGGCTGGAAAGAGGGGCACCGATGATCTTGCTGGCTGCTTTCACTGTGCGTTGTAGTGTCTTCCGGCAGGAGGCGGTCCAGCTTCCATACAACACCATGATGCAGCTGGTGAGGATGCTCTCAATGGTGCCCCGGCAGAAAGACCACATGATGGGTGGTGGGACTCATGCTCTCCTCAGTTTGCGGAGGAAATTGAGGTGAGTTTGAGCCTTCTTGGCCAGTGATGTGGTGTTGTTGGACCAGAAGAGGTCCTCGGAGATGTGCACCCCCAAGAACTTGGTGCTGCTCACCCTCTCCAAAGATGCACCATCGATGATCAGAGGGGGGTGCTTTGTGTGACCCCTCTTGAAGTCGACCACAATCTCCTTGGTTTTTACCACGTTCAGGAAGAGGTTATTGTCTTTACACCACTGGACTAGTTGGCTCACCTTGTTTCTGTAGGCCTCCTCGTTGTTGGTGATGAGGCTCACCACTGTTGTGTCATCCGCAAACTTTGATGATGTGGTTGGTGCTGTAGGCTGGTACACAGTCATGGGTCAGCAGGATGAAGAGCAGCCGGCTGAGCATGCACCCTTGTGGGGCCCCTGGGCTCAGTGTAATGGTCTGGGTAGTATTGCTGCCAACCCGCACATTCTGTGGCCTCCCTGTGAGAAAGTCCAGCACCCAGTTACAGAGAGAGGTCTTGAGTCCCAAGTGTCTGTCTTTTTGTATCAGGTGCTGGGGGATGATTGTTTTGAATGCTGAACTGAAGTCCAAGAACAGCATTTGCATGAAGGAGTCCTTTGAGTCCAGGTGGGTGAGGGCTGGATGGAGAGCAGCAGCGATGGCATCTTCTGTTGATCTGTTTGACCTGTATGCAAACTGAAATGGGTTGGGGAAGGGAGGCAGGATTGACTTGATGTTTTGCATGACCAGCCGCTTGAAGCACTTCATTATAATGGGGGTCAGTGCTACGTGCCGGTCATCATTGTAGCTGGATGGGACGGGCTTCTTTGGGACTGGTATTATGGTGGCAGTTTTGAAACATGTGGGGACAGCAGCTTGAGTCAGGGAGATGTTGAAGATGTCGGCCAGGACATTCTTGAGCTCCTCTGCACAGTCCTTCAGGACGTGACCCGGTATGTTGTCTGGACCAGCTGCCTTGCGTGGGTTGATCCTACATAGGGTCCTCTTCACACTAGCCGGATCCAGACTCATGGCCTGCTCGTCTGGAAGAGGAGTGGTCTTCTGTGCTGATGTGCTTCTTTTGTGCTTCAAAGTGACCAAAGAAGTCGTTTAGGTTGTTGAGCAGTGTGGTGTCACTCACATAGGTCTGAGGTGGAGATTTGTAGTTGGTGAGGGGTCTGTATGCCACGCCAGAGGGAACGTGCATCTCTGGTGTTGCTGAAGTGGCCGGATATTTTCTTGCTGTACTGTCGTTTTGCCTCCTTGATGCCACGGGACAGGTTGGCCCTAGCTGTTGTTACTCCTGCAGTGTCGCTGGCCCTGAAGGCTGAGTCCCGAGCCCTCAGGAGCCTGCTGACCTCTGCTGTCATCCATGGCTTCTGGTCAACACGAACAGTGATGGTTTTGCAGTGAGTGACATCATCAATGCATTGTGCTATGTATGTTACAACAACCTCAGT
This sequence comes from Pholidichthys leucotaenia, assembly GCA_020510985.1. Taxonomy (NCBI): domain Eukaryota; kingdom Metazoa; phylum Chordata; class Actinopteri; order Cichliformes; family Pholidichthyidae; genus Pholidichthys; species Pholidichthys leucotaenia. Next base: position 130,377,592 of record CM035843.1, on the reverse strand, counting down.
GTACTCCTCTAGGTTTGTGTGTCCATTGTGAGTGGCTGCGTGCTTGAAAGTGTCCCAGTCTGTAGTGCTGAAGCAGTCTTTCAGAGTATCAGAGGGCCTCTCTGGCCACACATGTACCTGTTTTTTTGTTGGTCTGATTGTTTTCATTCTGGGTTTGTATGCTGGCCTTAACAGGATGGTGATGTGATACAACTGTAGATCATCTTTTGCAGAATTTATAGACATCTTGTACCTTAGAACAACTCCAAAAATTTTCATGCATTTATCATGAATAGTTCAAAAGTAATAACTTACTGAACTTGGCATCTTTTTTATACCACTCATTTTTATGGTAAAATCAGTGACACGCCCCATTTTCAGAACCCCAATATCTCAAAAAACAATGACAATATAAGGATGGAATTTTGCATGGTGGTTACTGTGACTAATAGCATTATTTTCTGAAAGTATGAAGAAAATTGGAGATGGTCAGTTGGGAGGCCTCCAGTGATTTCACATTGACTGACCCTATGCCAAAACAGGCTAAAGTGCGTCATTCTATACCATTTTTGGTATGCCGCAGGATTCTTTCAATGTAAAAAGGGTGCCTGTGGCTCAAAAAAAGTTTGTAAAACACTGATCTGGATGAAGAGGAAAAAAGAAAATAAACTGATACACAGAATAAAAATTTAACCGCCATACAAAAGTTGCAAATTACCAAGACTAAAGTCGCAAATTTCTGAGAACAAAAGTAAAAAAATGTACAAAAAAGTTGTAAATTCGCAAGGAAAAAAAAAAGCAAATTTGTGAAAAGTTACAAATTTACAAACTACAAATTTACAAAAAAGTACCAGTTTATGAGAAAAACTGTTGCAAATTTACAATTAAAAAAAATTACAAGTTAACAAGAAAGAAGTCTCAAATTTATGAGGAAAAAATAAAGGTAATTTTAATTCTCCATCCATAAAAGACTGAGGGTGATCTTGTAGCTTGGGGCTCCTCTAGTGGTCGAGATGGTCCATAGTATTTGTGCACTCTGCCATATAGCTGTTATGTTTGTGTCTCAGCCGGACAGGCAGAGAGGAGACAGACCCATCCATCCATCCATCCATCCATCATCTTCTGCTTAATCCTTTTCGGGTTGCAGGGGGGCTGGAGCCTATCCCAGCATCTTTGGGCGAGAAGCAGGGTACACCCCGGACAGATCGCCAGTCCATCGCAGGGCCAACACAAAGAGACAGACAACCATTCACTCTCACATCCATACCTAAGGACAATTTAGAATCCCCAGTTTGATGCCAATTAACCTAACCCAAACACAGTAAAGGAGTTTCAGCAGTTTAATAATGAACTAGGCACAGCTCGAGGGCTGGTAAACAAACAACAAAAAGTAAATACAAAACAATAATTAAAGGTACTAACCAGAGTGGAGTGTGGTTGAAGGCAAAGCACTGATGAACATAATGTGGAAGTATCTCGCGGCAGGGAATAAAAGAATGAGCTGAACCTACATGCGAACACTAATAAGGGCAGATGAAAAATGGCTGATGAGAGTTACGTATATAACAAAATGTAAATCGTAAATCATGACGGCAAACCGGAAGGGAGACTATCCACCTTATTCCTAGTCCCCATGATGCCTTGCGTGAATTATTTGCACAACTTCCAGTACTAGTTTGGAACGTGTGATTGTCACTGAAACGGGACACTTTTCCTTGTTAAAAAACAATGACTTCGGTATCAAAAATGCGGGAACATGGCCTTTTGTAACTCAAAAACAGTAATATAATCACAGCACTTCCCACAACTATGGAGGGATGAGAAGATGACCTTAAAAAGTGGCCTGGCAGACAGTAGCTCCATTAGTTAGCGCCCCTGCTAAGATGCTAATGCTGTAAACAAACAAAAGCTCTGAGATATATCAATGTGTCCACCACAATAAAGTTGGATGCATTTTGTTAAAAGATGATGGACATAATCAGATTTACCTCAGAGCAGACGTAGAATCTAGTCAGAGCCACAAAGAACCACAGCACCGTGCTTGGGTGTTAATGTCGGGGTAAAATAGACAGCTACAGCTGTTTGTTTTACCCCGAAATTAGAATGCTCATGCTGCTGTCATGCCCTGAATGCTTGTTATTTAACTTAACATGTACAGACCTTTTCTGACAATTGATCAAAATTTTATTGATCTATATTTTGTGATAATTTAAAAATTAATGCATGCTTAAGCTGCTAGTCCATATTGTTCCAAGGCAGTGCAACAAATGCAAAAAAACAAAACAGAACAACTATTTGATATCTTTCTTAAATCGTTAAGCCTCAGGAAGCAAACTGTTACTATTTTACTACGCTAGTCGTAGCACCTAACACCGACACGAAGCGACTCTGTCCCCGGTGATTGGGGCTCACCGGAGGAGCTAACCAAGGCAACAGTTGGACGGGAGCCGGATCGGAGTTCAGGTGCAGCGGTGGTGGGAGACGGGGACCAGTGGAGGACCACCGGGGCCCCAGCCAGACAAGAGCCTGAGTCGGAGCCCAGTTACAGCGGCGGGGCTCAGGGGAGGATCTACTGAGGAAGACGGCGGTAGGTGGCGGGGCTCAGCGGAGGAACTACCGGGACCCCAGCTGGACAGGAGCAGGATTGGAGCTCAACTACAGCGGCGGCGGGCCTCGGTGGAGGAGCGGCCGGTACCCCGGCTGGACAGGAGCTCAGTTGCAACGGGACTAGTAGTGGAGGGGGCTGGCTGAGGCCCAGCTGGATTTGAGGTCGGTCGGATCGGATACTGGCGACACCAGCAGAGATTGGTTTTACTATCAACAGGTCAGTAAAAATGGCACCAAAGAAGGAGGAAATGGAAGAGATCAAAAAATCTCTAAACTTCTTGTCAGAAGAACTGACCAAAGTGGCTAGTCAGCAGGCTAAAATAATAGGGCTAGTGGAAGAAGTCAGAGAATTAAAATTAACAATTAAGGAAAAAGACAAAAAAATTGCTGTCACGGCTGGCCCTCACGAGCCAGCATAAGACGCCTCAGTTCAGTAAATTGCAGTTCAGTTCCTTTATTTATAAAGCACAGGACTTAGGTGTACAACATAACTTTGCCACGCAGGCTTCGTTACACAACACAACATAAATTCACAAAAGAGAGTTATGGCAGTAACGAGGAGCTCTCGTCTGCCGTAATTAGGAAGGAACGTCAGCGAGGGAGAAGACAGTTCCAAATAAATCACTTACATGCAGCGGGATACGTCGAGGAACCCAGGGAGCATGTGGTAAGGAGACATGGGAAAGTCATAGGACTTCTGACGAGACAGCCGCGCCGTCCAGTTCACTCGCACTGACATTTAAAGCCAGCTGCTCATGATTAGAAACTCGGCACAGCTGCCCAGGTTCTGACAGCTGAGAGCTCCCGAGCGTCTGGCCAATCAGAGCCCGGGAAACCCGTGTGACGACACCAGCTGTCAAAAGCTGACAGGGATGAGGAATAACCCGCGCGCGGACAAAGCGCTCGGGATATGACAGGGCCCCTCCCTCTACGCGAACTCCTGGTCGCGCGCAACATCCAGACCCCCCCACCCCACCCCAGGGAGGGTGGAGGGGGAAGCAGGTGGAGGGAGAGCAGGGCCAACTCACAACAAGGGAACAAAAACATCGGGGAAGGGAGGGAGAGAGAAAAAAAAAGGCAGAAACCGTACATAAACGGGGACAGAGATGAATAAAAAGAAAAGTCAACGCTAGATTGACATCACTCACATAACCACAAAAAAGAAAGCCAAGATGAGGGTACAAGGAACACCAGTCAATACCACAAGGCAGGATCAAGGAAATAAAAGGACAAATAATACCTTCTTCTCCAAGTTAATGTGAACAGAAAACCGTCAAAACCAAAAGACAACACAGGTGCCAAAAAAAGAGAACTAGACCCGAGTAAGGGAGTAACATAGGAAATAAACAACCACACCCTAAGGAAACATGCAATACCCATGATAGCCACGGCAAGAGAACATGTCCATCCACGGAAAACAGTCACCTTAAACATGAAGTCCAATCCCCAGTGGGGTATTTCAGTCACAAGTCAGTGGTGGGGCAAGAGAAGGAGAGAAAAAAAAAAAAAAAAACCATTGGGGAATAGAGTAAAACAACTCCGCTCAGGAGGCCTCCCAGCACCCAGCATCCAGGCCGCCAGCAAAAGCAGCGGAACGTGCCCTAACGGCCCAGCCAAACACCGGGCTGAGGGAAACCATGTCTCCGGCGGGCGGACCAGGGCGCCAAAAGAACCATCCGGCTTGTCAGGAGGCCGGACCCGGACGCCAAAAGGAAAGAGCCGGTCACCGGGTGGTCGAGCAGTATCGGCCTGCCAACAGAATGGCTGGGGGAAGGTCGGCGAACCGGGCCAGCCGGAATTTACCCCCGCAGTCTCAAAGGTGGGGAAAAAGGGGCCACGGCGAGGACGGGGCATGGCCTGGAAAACGCTCAGCGGCGTGTCAGCTACACAGTCTCCAGAACCCACCTGGGTCAAAACGACCATGGTGCCGAGCTCCGATTGAGCGAGAGCGGCACCCGCGTCGGACCCCGATTGGGCCGGAACCCCCATGACGTCAAGCTCCGATCGGGCGAGAGCGGCACCCGCGTCGGACCCCGATTGGGCCGGAACCCCCATGACGTCAAGCTCCGATCGGGCGAGAGCGGCACCCGCGTCGGACCCCGATTGGGCCGGAACCCCCATGACGTCAAGCTCCGATCGGGCGAGAGCAGCACCCGCGTCGGACCCCGATTGGGCCGGAACCCCCATGACGTCAAGCTCCGATCGGGCGAGAGCAGCACCCGCGTCGGACCCCGATTGGGCCGGAACCTCCATGACGTCAAGCTCCGATCGGGTGAGAGCAGCACCCGCGTCGGACCCCGATTGGGCCGGAACCTCCATGACGTCAAGCTCCGCTTGAACCGGCGGAGCACTCCCGGTGGACCCCATGCCGAGAGCCGGACCCTCCAAGGTGGCACCAAGAGCAGGTTCGCCTCCAGTGACCCTGGGGAGAGGCTCAGAGGGACAAAAGGAACCGGGATCAGGATCACCGGCAGCGGCAGGGCCCGGCGAGACAGGCTCGAGCGCAGCAGATGGCTGCACCCGGCTCGCCCCCCCCGAGAGACAGGCAATAATGCTCCAGAAAGAAGAGGAGGGATAGAAAATAGAGCACTTGCCTGATCTCGGGTTCTGCCGCCATCCAGGACTTCGATGCTCCGGGTTCAAACGGGAGGAGGTCGTCGTCCGGTTCCCACTCCGTCGCGACGTCATCCGCCCCTGGAAGAGGGGCTCTTGCAGCTCGAGGACCCCCCGACGTCATCGTCCACGCTGGCAGTTCATGCGGCGTGGAGGTGAGGGGCTCTCGGCCCGCTGGATCGGACTGTTCATCTGCGGAGTCCCGGGGACGCTCCGTCGTCGGCACAGGCTCCAACCAATCGTCCGACCTCCTCTGCCCAGAAAATGGCTGCGGGGCTGGGGTCTTCTGCCCGAGAGCCGCAGGCTCACTCCTCGTCTGGTGACGCTCCTCAGAGGTCGAAGCGTGCTCAGCAGGGGGAGACACAGAGGCAGCGGGTTTAATTAACATATCAGCAGGGAGTTGAGGCTCGGGGGGCTGCAAACCCCGAGCCTCACCCCCAGGAGTCAGACAGAACAAATCACTATTAGATGGAAAAAAGTGAACTTGAACTTGCCTGGCTCCCGGAGGAGCGGTGGAACCTGCCGTTGGGAACGTCATTCCATCCTCCTCCCACCGGGTGGTGGCCGGAGACTCTCTTGGAGGGGAGGGGGCCACTCGGGATGGTGTAGCCGCGCTGTCCACTGGAGCACAACTTCTCAAACTCCCAGCTGCTGGAGAAGGCGTCGAAGCGGAGGGGGCAACAGCCAAGTCAGGCCGGGCGTGACGCGCTGACAGCTCAGCGGGGAAAGCAGGCCCGGGGGGAAAGGCTGCTGGGGTCTCCTCCAGGTGAGACGCCGAAGAGACAGTGGGATGAATGGGGTCAGCCCAGTGAACCGGAGCGGATTCCGGAGGGGAGTCACGCTGAGAACGTCTCTGGCCACGGTGTCAACGTCTACGACGGGCCCCGGATGGTGCGAACTCCAGGACTGGATCGAGGGAAGGATCCGGACTCCAGAGCGGGCAGCGGGAGCTCCGGTTACTCCGCCTTTGGCCTCGTTCCTCCTCGATCTCCTGGAGCGCCTCGCGGTGGACGGCGATCTCTTGTCTCCTCGCTTGGACGTCCAAGTGGTCGGTGTAGCGGGAAGACAACCGGTCGAGCGTTCTCTCAGCGCAGTCCAGGTAGTAGTGCGCTTCGGATGAGTCGTCAAGGCTGGCGGAAGCGCTGATGAAGTCATCCACCTCCTCCAGCGCCTCAGGCAGCTGGAGCCAGAGATCACTCCACCTTGCAGCCTCCTCCTCTTCGTACATCAGAATTGTCTGGCGTTGGGCAGCGATGTCGAGTCTCCTCGCGTCAACCTCGGGGTGACCGTTGTAGCGGGAAGGCAGACGGTCAAGCACCTCCTCAGCCCGGTCTAAATACCACTGTTCATTGGGCTGATAACCGAGGAGAGGAGGGGCGAGGGAGGTGTCTGGATACCCATCGAGGTCGGAGGCGATAATGAGGATTTCATCTACCTCCTCCAACGCCTTGGTCAGCAGGACGTGGGAACCCCGAGAATGACTCCGCTGAGATGGCATATTTCCAACGCCGCGTACCTGGACAGGAAGGACAAAGTTCCCAGAACGCAACTTACTGAGAACGGCGTCTCCTTCTGGCGGCTGTCTACTGTCACGGCTGGCCCTCACGAGCCAGCATAAGACGCCTCAGTTCAGTAAATTGCAGTTCAGTTCCTTTATTTATAAAGCACAGGACTTAGGTGTACAACATAACTTTGCCACGCAGGCTTCGTTACACAACACAACATAAATTCACAAAAGAGAGTTATGGCAGTAACGAGGAGCTCTCGTCTGCCGTAGTTAGGAAGGAACGTCAGCGAGGGAGAAGACAGTTCCAAATAAATCACTTACATGCAGCGGGATACGTCGAGGAACCCAGGGAGCATGTGGTAAGGAGACATGGGAAAGTCATAGGACTTCTGACGAGACAGCCGCGCCGTCCAGTTCACTCGCACTGACATTTAAAGCCAGCTGCTCATGATTAGAAACTCGGCACAGCTGCCCAGGTTCTGACAGCTGAGAGCTCCCGAGCGTCTGGCCAATCAGAGCCCGGGAAACCCGTGTGACGACACCAGCTGTCAAAAGCTGACAGGGATGAGGAATAACCCGCGCGCGGACAAAGCGCTCGGGATATGACAATTGCAGACTTGGAGTGACGCGTCGAGGATCTTGAACAATGTTCTCGTATGGATGATCTAATTATAAGTGGACTAGACATCAAATAATGCTCTGCACTGTGTGTCTATATATATACATTTATAGTAATATGGACATATGTTTACTAGATGTTGTTTTTTCTTGCCTTCTGATTGTTGCTCTGAGTGTTGCTATCCCTGTGCTGTTGCAATCCTGGAATTTCCCCATTGTGGGACTAATAAAGGCTTATCTTATCTTATCTTATCTTATACCAATCATATGCTCATGCTGCAGCAGGATTGAGAGGTGAGGATGCTCCCGCAAGTGAATCAGTCTCCCTGGAAAACCAGGTGCTTCAGTTCCTTGAAAGTAGAAATATAAAGGTCGAAGCAAATGCAATTTCAGCCTGTCATGCTTTACCCAGAAAGGATAATAAAACAAAGAAATCAATTGTGATGCGCTTTGTGAACAGAAGGGTAAAGAATGACATACTGAGGCAGGCCAGAAAGCTACGGGGAACAGAAGTTTACCTAAATGAACATCTAACAAAACCTAATGCTGAAATAGCACGGCAAGCATGAATGCTGAAAAGACAAAATAAGATACAGGCAACATGGACAAGAAATTGTAGAGTTTGGATCAAACTAAATGGAACACCTGAGGAAGCAAAGAGTATAATAATCAGAGAGATCACTGACTTAAATAAATATAGATGAACACTGATTAAGAAAATTAAGAGACTATGATAATCCATATCCACACACATGGCAAGAATAGTTCTTCTGTGACACCATGTCAATGTACTTAAAAAAACAAAAACTAAAAACAAACAAAACTTATGACTGACTTGAGTAGACATCAATTATCCCCAGTTGGAGGAAGTCATTTGACACAGAGTGAGGAAATTCAAACTCTGAAAATATGCCATTATGCTGAACATAAACTACAAGAGATGGAGAATGATATTGATCCTGATAACCACTTTTTCAATAATATTCATAATCATTGTGAATATTACACTGAAAAGCAATTCAAAAGTCAAGTGCAACTAGATGGTAAACTATCAATAATACACTTCAACAGCAGACATCTTAACAAAAACTTTCCACAGATTCAGGACTATTTAAAACAGCTGGACAGAAAATTTACAGCTATCGCAGTCTCTGAAACTTGGCTTAATGAAGAGCAGGCTCCTCTGATAGCAATAGAGGGATATCAGATGTTTCATATTAACAGATCTCAAAAAAAGGGCGGTGGTGTTGCACTGTATATTGATGACCTGTATAGGTGTAAGCTTGTAAATGGAATGTCCTTTGCACTACCAGGGATTTTGGAATGTGTTACTGTTGAGACTGACCAAGATAAAACAAAAAATCTAATTATAAGTTGTATATATAGAACGCCGGGAACTTGCATTGAGACATTCAGAGATAAATTAGTCGAGCTGTACAATAATATTACTAGTAAGAAAATGGTAGTAATTTGTGAAGATTTCAATATTGATCTACTAAATCCATATCAACAAAATGTAATTACAGAGTTCATGAACTCTATGTACAGCATGAGTCTATATCCCACAATAACACATCCCAGTAGAATCACAGTTCACACTGCTACACTTATTGACAACCTGTTTGTTAATATTATTGATAAGAAAATAGAAAGTGGATTATTGAAAAATGATATAAGTGACCATTTGCCAACCTTTGCCCTTATCCATGGCCACACGGGGGACAATACAGAAAAAACTTTAAAATCGTTCAGATACAAATCACAAAATGCAATCAGTTCTTTTAAAGAGGACTTGCTGAAGCAAGACTGGACAAAAGTCTATGTATCAGATGTAAATGAAGCCTATGACACATTTATAAACACTGTAACCACTCTTTGTGAAAAAAATTGTCCATTAGTAAAGAAAAAGCCTAAACATAAATTTGCCGATAAGCCATGGTTAACCAAAGGATTACAAAAGGCGTGTAAAAAGAAAAATTTATTATATAAAGCTTTCCTAAAGAAAAGGACAAAAGAAGCAGAGCAGCGGTATAAAACATACAAAAATAAGTTGACATATATAATAAGGTGTAGTAAAAGAGACTATTACAGTATAGAACTGGAGAAAAACAGAGACAATATTAAAAATACATGGACAATACTTAACAATATTCTTGGAAATAAAAACAGAAATACAAGCTACCCAACCGATTTTTCAAAAAATAAAACAACTCAGAGTGTGAATGCAGTTTCACCTGCAGATGAATTTAATAACTTTTTTGTTAACATTGGTCCTAATTTGGCTCGAGAAATACCCATTACGGCACCTACAGGCGAAACAATAAGCAAAAACACTGCTATAAAAGACTCCATTTTCATAAAGAACACAGACGAGAGACAGGTCATTGAAATTGTTAAATCGTTTAAAAGTAAAACATCTACGGACTGTGATGGTATTGACATGCTCTTAGTCAAAACTATTATTGAATGCTTAGTGAAACCACTGACGTATATCTGTAACCTGTCTCTCCAAACAGGTATATTTCCCAATGCAATGAAAATAGCTAAAGTAATTCCGATATACAAGACGGGTGACAGAGGGGAATTCTCAAACTATAGACCAATTTCACTATTGCCGCAATTTTCCAAGATACTTGAAAAAATATTCTATGAGAGAATTGACAACTTCATACTGAAGAATAATTTATTGTGTGAGCAGCAATATGGGTTCAGACACAAGAGGACAACTGCATTTGCTCTAATGGAATTTATAGAAAAAATATCAACTGCCGTTGAAAATAAAGAGTATTCAGTTGGGGTATTCCTGGATCTTAAAAAAGCATTTGATACAGTGGATCATAATTTATTATTAAAGAAACTACAAAATTGTGGTATTAGGGGGGTAGCACTGTCCTGGTTATGTAGTTACTTAAAGAATAGATATCAGTATGTATGTGTTGGTAACAAAAACTCACAGTTACTGAAGGTTACTTGTGGAGTCCCACAGGGTTCAGTTTTGGGGCAATTGTTATTCAACATGAATATAAATGATATATGTAAAGTTTCAGAAAAAATGGATTTAATATTGTTTGCTGATGACACTAATTTATTATGCAGTGGAAGCAATTTGGAACAACTTTTGGATACACTCGGAAAGGAATTAGGAAAGCTCAAACTGTGGTTTGATTCAAACAAATTAACGCTCAATTTAAGTAAGACAAAATTTATAGTTTTTAACAACCATCAAAACAACTTAGTATCTAAACTCAATGTAAATGGTGTAGAGATTGAAATGGTATCCGAAACTAAATTTCTTGGAGTAATAATTGATAATAAACTGTGTTGGAAGTCACATATTAATTATATTAAAGGTAAAATATCCAAATCAATTGCAATACTACACAGAGTGAGATATTTGCTGAATCAACCCACGCTATATACCTTGTATCATTCATTAATACTCCCATACATGACATATTGTACTGAAGTATGGGGAAATACATATAAAACAAACATATATCCAGTCTTTATGCTTCAGAAGAGAGATATTAGAATAATAAACAAAGCTGCTTACAGGGAACAAACAAACCCACTTTTTCTTAAATTAAAAGCTCTCAAGTTGAAAGATCTGGTTGACTTTAAAACTGCAGTAATAATGTTTAAAGTGAAGAATCTATCACTGCCCACAAATATCCAAAAGTTGTTCCAAATAAGGGAGAAACAATATCATTTCAGAGGAACATGTATATTTCAAAAACCTTCAGTGAGAACTACCACCAAGCAACACTGTGTTTCAGTGCAAGGAGCCAGATTATGGAACGATTTTGGACCTGAATTAAAATCATGTACAACGCTTGGACAATTTAAGCAAAAACTAAAGGAAGAAATACTCCAAACATATATACAAGATGACATGTAAAATCACATAAGGATTGTCATATCCAGTCTGTGTTGTGTTGTAGCTTAGTTTTTTTGTCACATTTTGTCTTAGCTATGTTCTGAATTGTAATCGCTCTTGTTTTGTTTTCTTTTGAATTCTTGGATGGAATATGGGTGGGCAATATAAGCTGCGGCTTCAGCCATCACCCATTTCGGATAACTTATGTTGAACTGTATAATCAGAGGAGTTATTGTCTAATTTGACCTTGTTGGATTTTCTTCCCCCTTTGTTATATTATTCTGTTTCTTTTAATCTGTACTTTTATCTATCCGAAATAAAGATTCATTCATTCATTCATTCATTCATTCATTTTTTATTTAATATTTTACTTCATGCAGCCTTCATTCTGGTGATATATATAACACATAAACGTCAGCTCTGTAACATTCATACAAGTGAAAACATACCTGGTGCGCTCTTGTGTCTGTCCTGTGTCTGTACCACCGATTACACCGACAGTCCTTTTTTGTTTTCAGTGCATGATCTACACATTGACAGTGAGAAGCCTGCATTCATACAGTCTATGGCCCAACCCTGAACACCAGCAACAAGTACCAGAACTACGCCAAAACATTCAAAAAATACAAAAACTACAAGTGCTGAAATTAGCTGCCACTTGAGTGCAAAACACGTATGTGGACTATACATTAAAATGACTTTGAAAAACTTTTAAAAACACTATGTTAAATGCCCCGCTACTCCACTCTTGCTGACTGATTTAACACTCCTTCAGCTGAAACCAGAAGCTCCGCCCATAATTGTTCCCACAGTGGCACCCCCAGGAATAAGGTGGATAGCGATAAGAGTACAGGAAATGCAACAGGAATAATTTCAAAATAAAACCAAACACAGGAATGAGGATAAACTAAGCAGTGATAATAATAGCGTTAGGGTCAATACCAGAACAATCTGTTTCCCCACAGTCATAAACCAACTGTACACGATGATAAAAGGGTAATGATTTCAGAATGAGACTGCAAAAACCCAGCATAAAAACACAGTCATGACTGACATGTTAACAGTTTAAATGGAAAAGTCCTCTGGACTAGAAGTTCATCAGAAGCTCTAGAAGACAACAGTCCGCCCGCCAGTCCTTATCTGTCTGCATGTGAATGAGGCGTCTGTCTCATTGTTGACACTCACTCTCTGTCCTTTATTTGGGCTAATGGCGTGACTAATGCCATCAAACTGAGAAGGATGAAGAGGGCTGGTCGCACCGAGGATCCGAATAATTGGACTGTGAATGCAGTCATTTAGTTTGTTGCTGAAAAGGGCCGTCATTAGCCATGTTTGTTTCATCGCCCACGCTTAATCCCCCGCTCCTCACAAAGAAAAGGTGCAGCTGTGTGGAAACGACATCAATCAAGTTAAATAGGAAGGAAGCAGAAAAATGTATTGAGTGTGATGGACCACGTAAGAAGGAAGGTTAGAAAGAGCATCAGCTGGCCAAAGACAATGCTGATCATTATATACAGTACTGTACATCCTCTCTGTTGTCACAATCAATGGTAAATCTGTGGAATTTGTGCCTGACTTTACATACTTTGATTCATTTTTCTGTGCCAGTGGCTCAATAAATCGTAATATAGCCACATGAATAAGCTGAGAAAGATCATAGTGTGGAACAAGGAGGTACACCATTCTTAAAACCTAACTCAAACTATTGGGAACCCACAGCGTAGCTCATGCATAGTGGACTATGCCACTGTCAGCAATTATATTTGTGCACTGGCTGGAATGCATTGCTGTGTAATGGATTTCTCTGCTGGTATATATAGAGTGATTTCCTTTGTGTATGTCACTTTTTTAAAAATTCAAACAATGGTGGCAGACAATGAGCGAACTGTGATGGAGTTGGAACTAATAAATGCTGAACTTGTGGTGACTCAGCACACTGCAGACTGACACTATTTCACACTCAGCAGGGCTGGAGGAAACGGAGGACAATTTACATACGGACAGAGAGCCCCAGGGGGCAATCAAAACAATGGACTGTTGTGTATACATCCCTGGATGAGGGAGAGGACATCCGGGCACCAGTTGGTCACGCTAATGATATGTATTGACTGATATGTATATCACTATGCTAATGTGCCATGCATTCTCCCTGTCTGTATTAATGTGTATAAAAGAGCTTGCTATACATGCCTCAGCAGCGCAGTAGCTCACCGAGCTACAAAGCGCGTTTCAATATGTTGGAGGAAATAAAACCTTGTACCCTTCCAGCTCGTCGCATCTCGCCTGTTCTATTACCTCCACAAACTATTCAATTCAATTCAATTCAACTTTATTTATATAGCGCCATTTCACAACAACAGTCATCTCATAGCACTATCAACTGTAGGGGGAACCCCCACAGTTGCGGAAAGACCCCAGCAATCAGGTGATCCCCTGTGAGCAAGCACTTGGCGACGGTGGAGAGGAAAAGCTCCCTTTTAACAGGAAGAAACCTCCAGCAGAACCAGGCTCAGGGAGGGGCAGTCATCTGCTGGGACTGGCTGGGGGGTGAGGGGACAGAGAAGATGAAAAGAACAGACATGTAGAGAGCAAACAGCACGATGGGGACTCAATCTATGGGAGAGAACAAACAGATGTTAATGACCAGCAAAAAAAAAATATTTCATTGAGAGTGAAGAAAGGAGTGAGGCCCAGTGCGTTATTGGAGGTCCCCCGGCTGACTAAACCTATTAGCAGCATAACTAAGGGGGGGTTCAGAAACACATGAGCCCTCCCTAATTGTAGGTTATGTCAAAAAGGTAGGTTTTAGCCCTATTCTTAAAAACAGAGATCGAGTCTGACTCCTGAATCCAGATTGGCAGCTGGTTCCACAGGAGAGGAGCTTGATAACTGAAGGCTCTGCCTCCCATTGTACTTTTGGAGATTCTAGGTATTACAAGTAATCCTGCATTTTGGGAGCGTAGTGCTCTGTTAGGATGATACGGTAGTATCAGATCTTTCAAATAAAAAGGAGCCTGATTGTTTAGAGCTTTGTAAGAAGAAGGATTTTAAACTTAATTCTAAACTCTATGGGAAGCCAATGAAGGGAGGCCAGAACCGGAAAGATATGATCTCTCTTTCTAGTACCTGTTAAAACTCTTGCTGCAGCATTTTGGATCAGCTGAAGACTTTTTAAAGATGTTTTAGGACAACCTGATAATAAAGAATTACAATAATCTAATCTCGAGCTAACAAAAGTGTGGATCAGTTTCTCAGCATCACTCTGAGACAAGATGCTCCTAATCTTGGCAATATTATGCAAATGATAGAAGGCAGTCTTAGAAACAAATTTAATATGTGAATTGAAGGACAGATCTTGATCAAAAATAATTCCAAGGTTCCTCACAGAGCTATTAAGAGAAAGAGTAACCGCATCCAAACTGAAAGTTTGATTTGGAAAGGTATTTCTAAGGTTTTTTGGACCAACAAGAATGACTTCAGTCTTATCTGAATTTAATAGCATGAAATTACAAGTCATCCAAGCTTTGATTTCCTTAAGACAGGCTTCTAACTTGGCTAATTGATTACTATCATCTGGCTTCACTGACAGGTATAATTGTGTGTCATCTGCATAACAATGAAAATGTATACAGTGCTTTCTAATAATGTTGCCTAACGGAAGCATATATAAACTAAAAAGAGTAGGGCCTAGCACAGATCCCTGTGGAACTCCATGACTAAGCTTTGAGTTGAAAGAAAACTCATTATTTACATGAACAATCAGGAACCTATCAGATAAATAAGATCTAAACCACTGCAACGAAGTTCCATTAAGTCCAACATAGTGTTCTAATCTATCAAGTAGAATATTATGATCAATAGTATCAAAAGCTGCACTAAGGTCTAAAAGGACAAGTACAGAAACCAGTCCATTATCAGATGCGATGAGGAAGTCGTTAGTGACCTTCACTAAGGCTGTTTCAGTACTATGATGGATCCTAAACCCAGATTGAAACTCTTCAAGTAAACAATTTCCCTGCAGGTGGTCAAATAATTGCGTAGCAACAACTCTTTCTAAGATTTTTGAAATAAAAGGGAGATTAGAGATTGGTGTATAGTTAGCTAAAGCTCCTGGATCTAGCGTTGGCTTTTTGAGTAAGGGTTTAATTACAGCCGTTTTAAAAGCCTGCGGTACATGGCCTAAAGTTAATGAAGGATTGATTATATGAAGAATGAAGCTACCAATAAGTGGGAAGACTTCTTTAAATAACCTGGTAGGAATAGGGTCTAAAAGACAAGTGAAGGTTTGGATGAGGAAACTATTTTGTCTAACTCACAAAGGTCGATTGGAGTAAACTCATCAAGACAGACATCAGTTGAAGGAGTTGTAGTAGTTACAGTATTTAAGTTAACTGTGGGAAGAATCTGATTGATTTTATCTCTGATGGATGAAATTTTAATATTGAAAAAGTTCATAAAGTCCTGACTAGTAAGCTCTAAGGGAATGCTAGGATTGACAGAGTCCTGACTCTTTGTCAACCTGGCTACAATACTGAAAAGAAACCTGGGATTATTCTTGTTCTCTTCTATTAATGCAGAATAATAACTTGTTCTAGCTTTTCTAAGAGATTTTTTATAAATTAAAAGATGATTTCTCCAAGCTAAATAGATTTCATCTAAATTAGTGGAGTGCCATTTTCTTTCTAATTGACGAGTCTTCTGTTTTAAGCTACGAGTTTCTGTGTTGAACCAAGGAGTTAGAAATCTTTGATTAGACTTTTTCTTTTTTAAGGGGGCCACCAAGTCTAGAGTCTGATGCAGAGAAGCTGTAACACTATCCACCATGTTATCAATTACAGAAGGAGCCAGCTGTCTATAGCTTATTTCCGTTGTGTTGACACATGGCATAGAGGAAACAATCTGCATAAATTTGGTAACAGCATCATCTGAGAGGCATCTACTGTAATAATATTTTTCTTTAGGAGCCAAATAGTCAGAAATAGTAAAATCAAAGGTTAACAGACAATGGTCTGACAGTACAGGGTTATGAGGAGACACTACAAGATTTTCTGTTTCTATGCCATATGTCAGAACAAGGTCCAATGTATGGTGGAGGTAATGAGTAGAATTTCCTACTTTCTGAGAAAACCCAATCGAGTCTAATATTGAATTAAATGCCACATTAAGGCAGTCACTATCTACATCCACATGTATATTAAAGTCCCCTAATATAATTATTCTATCAGATTTCAGCATTAAATCAGCTAAGAAATCAGCAAATTCAGATAAAAATTGTGAGTAGGTTGATGAGGGACAATAAACTATGGCAAATAAAATTGGGTTTAACCTAAAATTGCTGAAGTGCCCAATACTGAGGACCAGGCCCTCAAAGGAATTATAACATGTTTTTTGCTTTACATTAACTAGTAATTTGGAATGGTAAATTGTTGCTACTCCTCCTCCATGACCAGAACTTCTGGGATTTTGACAGTTTAAATAACCAGAGGGAGTTGATTCATTTAAAACCAAAATAATCCTCTTGCCCTAACCAAGTCTCTGTAAGGGATATTAAATCAATCTGATGATCAATTAACAGATCATGGACTAACAGAGACTTGGGAGTTAGAGACCTAATATTTAATAAACCACATTTAATTTTTAAATTATGAGGAGGAACAGAGGCCAAATCATTCAATTTAGAGGCTTTATGTTTAATTTGAGTTTTACCAATATTTTGCTTAATCACTTTGGGATGCTTATATATTATATTTTTATTTACTTTGGAGGGAGCAGACAATGATTCTCTGATGGGGAAGACAGGGGCTAAGTTGAGGGGTGGCGGATGAAGAGGAGCTGCAGAGGGGCGTGTAAGGCTGCGACTCTGCTTCCTGGTCCCAACTCTGAGTAGTCAAGGTTTTGGAAATTTGGATAAAAAAGATGCCAGATTGTTAGATAAATGAGAAGCACCATCCAAAGTGGGATGAATGCTGTCTCGTCTCATAAGACCAGGTTTTCCCCAAAATGAGCTCCAATTGTCAATGTAGCCCACGTCATTTGCAGGACACCACACAGACAGCCAGTGGTTCAAGGATGACAAGCGGCTAAACATGTCATCACTGGTCAGATTGGGGAGGGGCCCAGAGAATACTACAGTGGCAGACATCGTTTTTGCAAAGTCACACACCGATTCTACATTAAGTTTCGTGACTTCCGACTGCTGGAGACGGATGTCATTAATGCCAGCGTGAATAACAATTGTGGAATATTTACAGTTACTTTTAGCCAGCATTTTCAAATTTGACTCGATGTCGCCTGCTCTGGCCCCAGGAATGCATTTGACTATGGCCACTGGAGTCTCTAGGTCAGGGGTGGGCAGTTAGGGCCATTCCACTGCAGGTTTTCTGTTCCACTCAGTCCCTTCAGCAGGTGTTTGCTCTGATCAGCTTCAAGGATTGCTAATCATTGGAAACACCTGATAAAGGGACTGGGTGGAACAGAAAAACTGCAGTGGAATGGCCCTCCATGGCACATGATTGCCCACCCCTGCTCTAGGTTCACGTTTCTGACTACAGAGTCGCCAATGATCAGAGTTTTTTCCTCAGCGGGTGTGTCGCTGAGCGGGGAAAAACGATTAGAAACAAGAACAGGTTGGAGGTGTACCGGGGCTTTGCGACTAGGCCTCCTTCTCACCGTCACCCACCCAGTCTCCTTGCTGCTGAGGAGAGCCGGAGGACCGCTAACGGGGTTAGCTATGCTAGCTAGCTCCGCTGCAGCTAAGGGGCGTCCGTCAAGAGTAACTGGCGCAGACGGTGTTTCAATGCAGCGGAGCCGGGATTCCAAATCAGACAACCTCGCCTCGAGCGCCTCAAAAAGACAACATTTATTATATTTACCGTTATCACTAAAAGAGGCAGAGGTGTAGCTAAACATCTGACAGAGAGAGCACACCAGAGGAGGAGAGGAAGGAGAGCTAGTAGCCATAGCTAGTGGCTAACCCAAAAGCTCAGGAGAGTGAGGAGAGCAAACCACAGACAGCAAAACAGGAAGTGACGATACGTTACTACAAGGAAGTGACGATCAATCAACCACAGGGATTCCTCAAAGCAACGGTAAAGCTGAGTAGTCAAACTACAGCTTCTACTTCAATCGCTGCATCCAAAGAAAGAGAGAGCATGTCGAAGGAGATGTATGCATGTTTGGGGTTTTTTTGGGGGTTGTGGTGGAGGGGTAGTACCTTGGAAGGAGGACATGCGCCCCATTCCGTTGGGTGGTTTGAATACCCTGGTCCCCACGCCCACCCCAGCTTGTATGTATGGCTCATCGTAGCTGCTGTGGGTACAGCAGTGGCCACAACCCGGGCAACGACATCACCTCGCCGGCTAAACTACGTATGGGTACCCAGCATAGGGGACCTCGCTGGGGAATGGAGGAAAGTCTGTCCTCCCCCTCTTGTAACCTCCCAGTCATGGGTTAAATGATCAGCTTTTGCAACAGCAGTGAGGGCAGTCCTTGGAATGAGGATCCTGGTCTGTTGCTGTGCCTGCCCCAGTGGCTGCACGTTGTGGTTTTCGCCCCTGCTGTCTTTTCCTGACACCCACCGATGCTGGGTGTCAGGAAGAGAGGGTGGCCTTGGGCTTGCACACTCCACCGCCACCATAATCATCAGGTGCAGGTGTCTTCTTTTGGCTGCTGCATCATTTACCATCAGCATCATTATCACATGCATTAAGAAGTCCTGCGGTGAGGAATGAGGTGGTGGCGGGGGCAGGAAGAGGATGCTTCTAGGATCCTATAGTCACGTCCCCCCATGCATGGTGGTCCGGGTGTGATGGTCGCTCTGGTGTCGACCCGGAGCAACGGCCCAGTTTGTATCCTGCCCGGATGACAAGGCAGCCCTTTTTAGGGATAGCACTGCCTTCTCCAGATGGAGAGAGGGGAAGAAAAGGACCCCTAAAGAAAGCTTGCTCCACTTTGGCTTGCTCGCTAGCCGTTGCAGGCTTGTCATCCATGTCTGCAGTTGAAAAATGAAAGAAATGAAGAAAATAAAAAAAACAATAAATATAGCCGCTTGGAATGTCTGTACCCTTCAAGACAGTGACAACAACCTGCGATGTTTACAGCCATTGTGGCCCAAGAGTTACTCCGCTACAACATCACAATAACTGCCCTTAGTGAGTCTCGGTTGCCTGACTCGACACAGATCACTGAGTACGGGTCTGGCTACACATTCTATTGCAGGGGGAGCCCGATTGATGAGGCTCAACAGTTAGGAGTCGGCTTCACCATCAAGACATGTTACATCAACCTGCTTGACTCCCTGCCACATGGGGTCAGTGATCGACTTATGGTACGCTGCCTGAATCTTGACACCTGGTACATAACATGCATCAGTGCATATGCACCAATTATGACACACACAGATGAGAGCAAGGAACGGTTTTATGAGGAACTAGACCGTGTTATTCAAGCCACTCCTCACACCGACAAGCTGGTGGTCCTAGGGGACTTCAGTGCTCACGTGGGAGCCACATGGACCACCTGGGAGAAAGTTATTGGCCACCTTGGTGTTGGAAAGAATTCCAATGGCACCTTACTCTTCTTCTTGTGTGCCCAGCATCAACTATCCATTACCAACATGCTCTTCCAACAGGCAAACAAACTGAAACCCACATGGATGCACCCGCATTCAGGCTACTGGCATCAGATGGACTTTGTCGTTACACGACAGCGGGACATCAAGGATGTGCACCTTACTAGAGCAATGAGGGGAACAACATGTCTCTCGGACCACCGGTTGTGGGGAGTCGTGTTCTCTTTCAAGCCCCCATGGCGCAGAGTTCGGAAGGCACCTGTGAAGAAGCTCACTGTGGCCAAGCTCGGCTCACTGGAGGCCAGGACCCAACTGAAGCAGCAACTTGTCACAAAACTTTTTGACTTTGACGATGTCCTTTTTGAGACCGTTAACAGCCACTGGACTTTACTTTGTGATAATATCTATGAAGCGGCGGAGGAAGTTCTCGGCTTCATTAAATATAGTATTTCCTTCTTGCCTTGAGAGAGAGCAGTCGCATTTTTCTTCCCTCCTCTCCTGCCTTCCTGATCTATTCCCAGCTTTTGCAATGTTGCGTTTTTGTCTGTGTTTAGTCGCTCTTCTTCTGCTGAATCTTAATCTAAACGGAAATTATGGATTTGGAAGCGGCTTAAATGTGCTATTGTCACTATTTTTCAACAAGAATTGGGCCAAGGGGGAGCCCAAGAATTGGAACCTACGAGGAGACTCATGGACATTGGAATTCATGCGTCTGTGGAAACATTATTGGTTATGATCTCAGGACTTCTATTTTTGGCTGTGGAGTTCCCTGATGCATCAGAAATTGAAGGAAGGTGAGAGAGCTGATCAAAGCAGACCCGGCAAGCTCCTTCATCAAATTCGACCAGTTGGGGAGGGCACGAGTAGCGGCAAACGGTGAACTGAATGACAGTGATTCAGTGGAGGAATAAATCTGGAGCCCTGTGCTCTCCATGGAAAAACAGTTTAAGCCTGCACATATAATGGAAGCACAGAATTACACGGGTGAGGACAAATTCTATTCTCTGAGTGCACTGTGCTGTTTTGATTTGATTTGACCTTGTTTGCCCCATGTTTACATTCCTCCTGATTGAGATAAGCGGAAGGACCGGCTCTTCTACCCAAACAATCGACAATCAGTTGTTGTCGTATCAGCGGATTGGACCCTCAAGGACAATGCCCCTGTGCCTTCTGCAAGCAAGAGAGAGAGCAAGAGAGATAGACTCTGGACTCTGGACTCTGGACTTGTTTATAAGTCACATGATTATAACATCTATCCACTGCCAGGAGGCGCCCTCTGCTGCCCACTAACAACTGTTACATTTACACTACACAATGCATACAACATTACATGCATACAATACACTGCCTCTCAACTTTTGTGTGTGATCTCCTGCTAAATGTCTGCTAAATGTGCATTGAGGGTTTTTTTGCCTGCAAATCCAAATTTCGCTCACTTGCCGAGCGTCATTCTGATAAAACATGTTTTTTTCTCTCGCCTATTGTGTCATACCCATTCTCTTTTTCTTTTTTTTTCCTTTCTTCTTTATGACTGGCGCCTAGCGGCTGCCCCAGCCTTGGATGCGCTCTGCAGAGCGTGCCCAAATGCCAAGTCACGTTTCGTTACCTTGTATTCATACATGTGTAATGACAATAAAGTTGAATCTCATCTCATCTCATCTCATCAAATGCAAGCACTGGGATTGGTTTGATGAAAATGATGTAGTAGCCATCCAATTGTTGGACCATCTTTGCCGTGCCCATCTTGAGTATGTGAATGATAAGAGCTCAATTGCAAAGAAGGATACCTACCACCATGTCCGGCAGACAGTGCAGATCTCGTTGCGTAGTATGATGGACCATTGGTGGATCGCTAGAGCTGAGGACCTTCAGGAAGCTGCCGACAAGAATGACGTGAAAGCATTCTACAATGGCCTTACAATGGCCTTAGTTTACGGTCCGACATCGCAGGGCAACACACCAATGTACTCTTCAGCTTCATTCCTCTACTGCCTAACTGTATGTTGGTGTGTGTGTTATTAGCATTGATTAGTATTAGGATTGAGTTAATGTGTTAGTGTGTCATGACCTATTAAAATTGTTGTTTCTGTACCTTTTACCTTGGCATTCGTTCAGAGAGCAAAGTAAGAATTTCATTGCTCAGGAAATGTAGCATTTCTTAACTGTGCACATGATAATAAAGCCTTTGAATCTTGAATCTTGAGATGGCCAGATGCTGATTAGGGAGCCGGCTCTCATCCTGGAGCTTTGGGTAGAACACTTTAATGGTGTCCTGAATCGCCAATCCATGATCTCTGATGAAGCCATTGTGCAGCTCCCTCAGGGGCCCATCGTAGAGGAGCTGAATGTTCCACTGACGGTCACTGAGATTAAAGATGCCATCAAACAGACGTCTAGTGGTAAGGCAGCTGGTGGAGACAGTATCCTGCTGGAGATCTACAAGTGTGGCAGTTATTTGCCCAGTTATTTGCCCAGTTATTTGCCCAGTTATTTGCCCCCATATGGGAGCAAGAAGCAGTTCCACAAGACGTCAAGGACGCAATGATTGTTCACCTGTACATGCATAAGGGAAACCGCCACTGCTGCGAGAACCACAGAATATCGGTCCTCGCCATCGCTGGCAAGATTCTCGCATGTGTGATCATAAACCGTTTCAATCACTATGTTGTTGACAACATCGTTCCTGAGAGTCAGTGCGGCTTTCAGGCTGGACGAGGCACCATTGTGTAGCATCAACTCCCTTTGGCTCTAATCTATAAAATTACTCTTCACCTTAAAGAAATTGTTTCACCCAAAAAATATGGTCAAGAATTGTTTCTTTCATCTAAGAACCACAGCTGGAAAACACATTCCATGGTTAAAAAGTACAATAAGGATCCCATTTCGTGCAAGGAACTGATTAGTTTGCCATCATAAATAACTGGAACTTCCTTCCAGTCAGACAGTTTTATGCATTAACAACTGTTGAGACATTCCAGATATCCTTGAGTGCATGCCAAGGCCACTAGGAATTACCCACAGCTCAACATTACCCCCTGGTGGACAACTACCGAATATGTTTGCATTACTTCCGTCAACTGCTGGACTGTTTGTTTTTTTGACTGAACATTAACTCTCTCTTCAAGTTCACGGCTGCACGGTGGCACAGTGGTTTAGCACTGTGACAGCACAGTTTTACCCTCGGCCGGGGGATCGCGGGGATCATGAGATCGTGGGTTCGATCCCAGCCCCCGACCAACAGTGAGCTGTGTGGAGTTTGCATGTTCTCCCCGTGTTGCGCGGGTTTACTCCGGGATTTCTCCGGTTTCCTCCCGCATACCAAAAACATGTAGGTTTAGGGCGCTCGCGCACGCAGCGACCAGCAGCCGGTGGCTTGTCACCAGACTGCAAACCAAATCTACCTACGGGTACAAATAAGTAACAACAACAACAAAAAAAAAAGTTTTCATTCCTCAGGATAATTCTCAGGACACTATTTGAAGAGATGACCAACTCTGTGTTGGACAATGATAGGTTTGAAGTGTTTCATTAATCACTGATTTTAAATGTGTTGCATGTTTGAAAATGCTTAAATGAACCTTATTCTAATGCATGATAATTATAGAAGGACAAGTTTATAAAAGTGCATACTCACTGAAAGTTAGTCATGAATCACTGAAGTTAGCTTAGACTTTATACATAAGTATATAAAGTGAATTTTTTATTAATCAAGATGTGTTTATCCTCTTGGAAAAGCTTACTCAAGTCATCTGACTGGCTCAGTCAATCACCAGCCAGTTTCTGTTGGGCAGCGGCCCCTTTCATTTTATTGGTTGGTTACAGACAAAGGACTGTTTTCTTATTGGACCAGAGTTCATTCGATTCTCCCGTGAAATGGAGACAGTTGGTTCCCTTTCATGTCAGTCAAGTTGTTCCCGTGGAAACTTACTCAGTTTAAAGGAGGAACGCTTCAGTTCAGTGGAGAGAGAGAGAGGGAGTGTCTTTTGTGAAAGTTTGTCTAAGTCTGTGTCCTGCCTTAAATCCTCTTTCCTTTAAATGTCTGAGAAAATACTTTTTCTTCCTTTTTGAGCTCAAACTTCTCTTTTATATGGAGTGAAACTCCATGTTCACAGATGTTTTTCTATTTTATTCTGTTAAACTTTTTATTTTAACTCACCGTGTATTTTAAAGTAGACGGATCGTTTTTCCTCACACTGGAAGCTGTTTTTGCCAACCCCCATGACACCTGCAGAACTTGGATTTCATGGCTTAAATTTCTTTGTATTAATCTTGTCTCTCCAATCCTGTGACTCTGATCAGACTGTGAACACTATATCCAATTTATTTGGACCCGAGAACGCCGCTGAAAGATTCTCGTGTTGTTTCACAAATTATTACATGGCCAGCAGCCTTATTATTGCTGCCGGATCTCACCTCCTGACTACTGCCCTGGGAAGAAATTTCTGCTGGCAGATATTCTCTGGTATAATCTTCAAATAAAGCTTCAGCTCCTGGATCCAGCTAGAAACCAACGAAAACCCCAACACAAAGTTCACGTGAGCAAGATTCCTTTGTTTCATCTGCTGAATAAATGCGATGTCCATCGCCTAAATATGCTATAGTTTATCTCAGGTTTAAAACTAGTTCATAACTCTGATCGGAGCTATAGAATTAAAGAGAAATAATATTCCGTTTTTCATTAAGTTCCATTTTTATTTTTAGAGTAATTCAGAATTTCTTTTCCATATAATTAGCTTTTATAATTTTCTTCATAAAATTTGCATCAAATTTTCTTCATATTTTTGTTATAGTTATTTCAGTCTACATTTTCATCACAGTTACAAATTCATACTAAGGTTTCCTTGGTTCCACAAATGTGATTACACTGTTGCTCAATAATCAGTTACAAGTTGAATGTGATGCTTAATACTTGGTCATTTCACTTTACCAACAAATCCGTTGAATGTAATGTCATTTAATCTGAGTCTGATCATTATAACTGTGAACGGTATATGGAAGTTTCTGTAGATTTCTTTTCCTGTGTTTGTTTCTAAAGTCACCCAGTAGAATTCACGAATATTTGAGACTGATTGATTGAAGGTATAAAGATTAGTTATTAATAAATTGTCCAAGCTTGTGGACTGGTGCCCCCAAAATGAGTTTTCCCGTGTATGCATGGACTCAAAGTAAACCTCCTTTTCCACATACACCTCTAGGTATAAATTAAATAATCTTCATACCTTATAATTAAATGTTGCTACAATTGACATGATGTTTGCAGTCAGGCAAATACAAGAGAAGTGCCGAGAACAAAATCGTGATTTTTTCATAGTGTTTGTAGCCCTGACTAAGGCCTCTGTTGGGAGAGAGGGCCTGTGGAAGCTACTCACCAGGGTCAGGTGCCCTCCTAAGATCGTCAATATCATCCGCTCATTCCACAATGGCATGGTCAGGCGGGTGGTTGAGAGTGGTTCAATCTCCGAGCCGTTCCCTGTTATCAACAGTACTAAGCAGGGGTGCGTTATGGTCCTGCTGCTCTTTAGTATCGTCTTCACTGCAATGCTCCTTGACGCTTTCAAGGACTGTGAGAGAGGTGTAAGGGTCCGGTTTCGCACTGACGGCAATGTATTCAACCTGCAGCGTCTAAAAGCTAAAAGACGTCATGCACGATTCTGCGAGATCTTCACTACACCGACGACTGTGCACTCATTACTCACACTCTTGAAGACGCGCAGTTCATCGTTGACCAGTTTGCTAGAGCGACAAATTGTTATGGACTCACTATAAATATCAAGAAGACAGAGGTTTTACATCAACTTCATCCTGATACACTTCCGGCAGATCCTGTTATTACCATCGGTGGTGAACCCCTCAAGGCAGCTGACAAATTCTGCTACCTGGGGGGCACCATCTCGCAGAATGCTAAGATCGATGACAAAGTTATCCACTGTATCAACAAGGCTAGCGCATCCTATAGATGCCTGCAGCATTGTCTATGGTCAAAGCGTGGCATCCATCTAAGCACTAAGATCAAGGTCTATTCCACTGTTGTTTTATCTACACTTCTTTATGGGTGCAAGTCATGGACAACCTATCGTCCCCATGTGAAGAAACTTGAACAGTTTTACATGAGGTTTTTAAGGAAGCTGTGTGGAATCATGTGGCAAGACAAAGTTGCCAACACTGAAATCCTCCGTCGGTGCAATATCACCAGCATCAGGTCATTCATCATATGTTCCCAGTTGCACTGACCGGCCACGTTGTTTGGATGATAGATCAGCACATTCCTAAAATCTTGTTATTTGGCCAGTTGAACGAAGGGTGGAGGTCACGGGGTGGTCAACGGAAGCGGTATAAAGACGTCCTCAAAGCCTCACTCAAGTTGTGCGGTATTGATCCTATGACATGGGAAATGCAAGCCAAGAACTGCTCTCTCTGACGAAAGATCTGCCATGAAGGTGTTGACCTCTTCAAGAGAGACAGAACTGCCTGTTTGGATGCCAGCCATGAAGCACGTCATGGTGCCGCCCAGCAACAGAGACGTCTACAGCAGTCGGTGTCAACCACTCATCCAATTATGTATTACATCTGTCCTGATTGTGACATGCCGTGCGCTTCGTGCATCGGCCTCATCAGCCATCGCCATCACAAGCACCACCTTAAAATTTAATGCAACCAGAAGGAGGGAGATCTGTCGTTTGTGACGGCTCAATCCTTCATGTATGACCACTGAACCGACAAGTCATACAGATGTTCAAGTCTGCTAACTTCCTCAGTTAATCTCTCTTCGGTTTGGTCCATATTTATCCCTGCTTTTCATAAGCCCTTAGCATTCCAGCAGGTTTCCTGAAAAATGGCTAAAAATAACGGACCCAAAGTAAATCAAGAGCTGTTCTCACCAGTCACAGGTGGTAACAAACCACAGCTGCCATTTAAGGCTGTTTGATATGACGCAATAAAAATGTCTATTGTTTCATTTAAAACTCTCATTTATATCGGGATTTTGCAAAATACACATACCCCCGTTTCTTCAGCAGAGCTCCTCATACACTACCTGTCAGCGCCCCACCTCTCCATCACATAGTGTAGATGAGTGGCCAGGCTTTAGTCCGGCGGTTAGCACAGCAGCTAACTCTAATCTTATGGTGCGGTCATATAGCTGCTACTTGTGTTTGCCAGAGATGTGGGACTGTTTTCTGCCGTGCTGGGCACCACAGAGCAACAACCAAGCAACAAACAGTTTGAGAGACATTGACTCAAGTCCGCTGCACGCAGACGTGGATGCAGCCGCCGTCCAGATAGCTGATGGTTCGAAATGGCACGCCAGTCATCTGAGAAAGATAGGAGCAGTTTCTTCGGATCAGGACGCAGTGCTGGAGCCGATCCAGCTGGTATGGGACCTGGGCTGGGACATTGCTGAAGAGCGAGCCATGATTCCAGCGAGATGACACCAAGGTCCGCTGCAGCCGGCACCTCCAGGGGTGGCCCACCGTGGGTTCAACTGAGGCTCCTGAAGGTGAACTGTTGAAAATGACTGTGTTTTAATATGTTTAGGCAGAGCACAACTGGTTCAAGGGGGCAGAATAATCCACCCAGTCATGCAGGGTCAACCGGTGGTCCACCCGGTGGGTCAGGGTTAAAAAAAAAAAAGAGCTGCCGTGATTTGTGTTCATAATGTTTTGAGCTTTTCAAAAGAGAGGCAAATGTTAGATATGCCCCCATATTAACAATAGCACAGACGTGAGGACGCAGGCACAGGTGACATCATCACGCTGTGCCTATATTAACAGACTGTTGGTGGGAGCTGTGGTCTTTTGGCGCTCCACCTCCGTAACAGCCACAGCCTGTATTATTTCGGCGTTAGCTTGTAGGCTATATGATACACACGTGTACCATCTTACGTGCTCTGAAATAAAGTTTGTGTTTGGTTGGGCTCCTGCCTTAGCTGTCCAGACATAACAGGTTCATCTTCAGCATCTTGGCAGATGGCAACAGGTTCTTATCAAGGATGTCTCTGTAGATTTGTCCATTCATCTTTCCTTCAATTGTATGAAGTCTGCCTGTACCATGTGCTGAAAACACCCCCACAACATGGTGGTATGTGCAGTGCCATTTCTCCTCCAAACATGCTGTGTGTTGTGGCATCCAAAAAATTCAATTTTAGTCTCATCTGTCCAGACTAGGTCAGCTTGGTGGTGCAGTGGTTAGCACTGTGGCAGCACAGCAAGAAGGTCATTGGATCAATTTCACCCTTGACCATCGTGAGTTTGATCCCACCCCCTGACCATCTGTAACCCTTCTGTGTGGAATTTGCATGTTCTCTCGGTGTCTGCATGGGTTCGGTGTCTGCATGGGTTACCACAGGTCAAAGACATGCAGGTTAGGTTAATTGGTATCAACTGGGGATTCTAAATTGTCCTTAGATATGAATGTGAGAGTGAATGGTTGTCTGTCTCTCTCTGTTGGCCCTGCGATGGACTGGCGATCTGTCCAGGGTGTGCCCTGCCTCTCACCCAAAGATGCTGAAATAGGTTCTAGCAGCCCCCCCCCCCCCACAACCCAAAAAGGATTAAGCAGTAGAAGATGGATTGATGATGGATGGACGGATGGATGGATGGATGGATGGAGGGATGACCAGACTATATTCTCCCAGTATTTTACTAGCTTGCCCAAATGTTGTACAGCAAACTGTAAACAAGCTTCAACATGCTTTTTCTTCAGCAATGGAGTCTTGAGAGGTGAGCAGGCATAGAGCCCATGTTGGTTGAGTGCATTACTTATTGTTTTCTTTGAAACAGCAGTACCTGCTAACTCCAGGTCATTTCTGGAGCTCTCTATGAGTGGTCTTTGGCTCTTGGATAACTCTTCTGATAATTCTTTTTACTCCTCTGTCATAAATCCTGCAAGGTGATCCTGGTTGCGACAGGTTTATGGTACAATGGTGTTCTTTCCACTTACCAATGATGGCTCCAACAGTCCTCACTGGAACATTCAGCAGTTAAGAAATGTACCTGTAGCCAATACCATCATTGTTTTGCAACAATAAGGTTGCAAAGGTCGAGAGAGAGCTCTTTGCTTCTACCCTTCATGAGTTCTTTGTGGTGTAGTGATCTGATATTCACAGATCTTTTTAAAGGGTATCAGTCAGGACTTAACCAGCTGAAATTAATTTGCACTGATGGGGGATGGGATGGCTTCCTAAATTCTGATGGATTTCAGTTGACTTCTTGGCTTTCTATGCCTTTTTACACCTCTTTTTCTTCATGTGTTCAATACTTATTCCCTGTGTCATTCCACTTTATTCGGCTTTGGGACTGTGACTAGGATTCTTCTTTGACTTGGCACTGAGGCGTCGTCTCTTCGAATTTAGTCTGCTGGTAGGATCATTAGCTTCCCTGGGCAAGCCCGGGTACTGGCAGAAGGCGCGACGAGAACGCTGATCCATTGCCCTCCACCCTCCATACAGCAAACCAGGAGGCAACTGCTTGGCTTGAGGACTTTGCATTTGCTAAATAAATAAATTCCACTTTATTAAATATAACTTATTTTGTGAACACAGTTGCCTCAATTTCTTTGTATGTATGGATTACTTGGGTTGTTATCGATATCTGGTGAAACTCTCAGGTCAATGGCTCAATCAGAAATATGTTTAATGAGAAAAATGCTGATGTGTTCAATACTTATTTTCCCCACTCTATATCGTGATTCCAGTTTGGGATCAAAAAAGTACATCCATCCATCCATCCATCTATCTATCTATCTATCTATCTATCTATCTATCTATCTATCTATCTATCTATCTATCTATCTATCTATCTATCTATCTATCTATCTATCTATCTAAAATTTTGGTCATATTGCACAGCCCTACTGCCATTATCAGCAGCAAGAGCAAAACAAAAAGAATGTGCCGTGCTTACCCAGAATCATGTCAATCCAACTGTTTTTTCCCCTGCAAGTTCTTTTATTACTTTCTATGTTATCCCACTTATAAAAAGAACATATAACTGAAAATGGCACCATGATGAAGTTGAGTTGTTTGACAAAATGGTTTATGACCCCTGAAAAATCCAGAGGATGATTTAATGAACCATTTACTCATTCCAAAAGACCGGTAACATGCTTAATAGAGAATGTAATTTATTATATAGAGCTGAGCAAGCAATTTCCATCTTTGTAGCTGTTAATGACCTTCACAAACATAAGAGTGGTGATGTTGTACTCATTACTGGAAAACAGAGAATGTTTTCACACCCGTCGTACTATACAGTTTTATTTTAACAAATTTTACTGACAAATGTCACAAATTTACTACAGAAAGGTACAAATTTAAAACCCCTTGAGCCTCAAGGGTATTTTGAGGTGTTTCTCACCTAAACAGACATACTCAAAATAAATTTATTATAAATCTATTATAACTCTACAAGTCTAATTTGTATGCATAATTTTAATCTCTACAGATAGGCAAGACCTCACAGAATTTTCCCCTGGCATAATTAACATTGTATATTTTACTGTGACTGAAGAAATTGTGATTAACCAAAACAGAAAGTCACAAGTCTGTGAGGATAGAGTCAAACATTTTTAAGAACTTCTGCAAATGTATAAAGAAAAAAAAAGTAGAAATTTACAGTAAAAACTCAGATTTCTTTTGAAAAAGTGACAAATTTAGAAGACTGTCATCCCTGAATGATGTAAAAATGGGATGAATTGTAACATGACTGGTCATATGAAAGTGGCCCAAGTCAGATTTTTAAAAGTCAGACTTCATGTCATTCTGTACTGTTCAGACTGTGATATGGGCCACTTTTGCCTGTCTGAACATAGCCTATGACACCCATAAGCTGCTGAATATCTATCTATAAATTCATGAAGTCTCTGTCTGTGTGTTTGTGCGTGTGTGACTGTTCCACGCATATCTCTTGAACTGTTCCTTAGACTGACCAAAGGTTTTATATGTGTTTTCCTGAGGTTACCAGGGTGTGCATCCCCAAGTATGGAGTGGCTTAATCAAAATATGTAATTTTTATCAATAAAAATTTAGACGCCGCTCTGTCACTGCTCAGTCTGTTCATGTCCTGGCTTCAAGAAGTGTGGGCAGGGTTTCGGATTGACTCCATGCTGATTGGAAAACACACAGCATCACGACCTATCAATCACCACAGTGTTCCCTGGACGAAACAAGGAAATGAAAAACGAGAAATTTGACTAGAAAAAGATAATACTGAAGATTTAATGCTTAAAAAAATTATACCATAAAGTTGCCGTGATTGCGTAGGTCTAAAGGACAAGTCAAAGTCAAAGTGCCTTTATTGTCATTCCATTGTTAATGAACAATGCAACGAAATTGAGATGCTGTTCCCTAAAAACAAACTACAAACAAACTATCACACTCACAGTTCACTCATGCATTTAACATTCTTATAATTACAACAATAAATAATGCTTGAAACAAAATTACCTAAAAGTTGAATACAATATGTACGTAGCAATAATGAAAAACATACTGAGCGATAAATACAAAAGACCAGCTTATGCACACAGGGTTGTTGCTACAAAATAACCTAAAGTAACAAAAAATATCTGCAGTCTGTGCGTGTTACATAAATCCGTTCAAAATACGTACTGCTGCTGGGAAAAAACTATGATTAAACCTGGTAGTCCAGGTTTTATGGGATCTGTACCGCTTTCCCGAGGGGAGCAAGTGAAAGAAGTCATGGCCTGGATGAGTGCAGTTTTTAATGATGGCAGTAGCTCTGTTGAGGTACCGAGACCTGGAAATCTCTTCCAGAGAAGGGAGAGAACAGCCAGTGATTTTTTGTGCAGTCTCGATCACTCTCTGGAAGGCTTTGCGGTCTGCGGCTGAATAGCCCTCATACCAAACTGTGATGCCATATGACAAAATGCTCTCAATAGCAGAGCGATAAAATAAAACCAGCAACTGTGCATTCAGGCCATTCTTCTTGAGGAGCCACAGAAAGTGTAGACGTTGTTGAGCCTTTTTTATCGTAGCTATGGTGTTAACTGCCCAGGTAAGGTTGTGAGAAATATGAACACCCAAAAACTTAAAAGCCTCCACCTTCTCCACACGCTCCTTGCCTATATATAGAGGAGGCGGTTCACTGCTATGCTTCCTAAAATCAATAATGAGTTCTTTTGGGGGGGTTTTTGTATTCAATAACATATTATTATCTGAGCACCATTTCACCAGTTTCATAATAATAATAATTCACCATATGTGGAGGATGAGGTCCATGAGCAGACTGGGCTCAGCGGGATCCAGGTCTGACAAATCAACACAGAACATGCCGGGAGAAGCAGCGGCCAGACATGACCTGGCTCAAAGGCATGCTAAGTGATGGTGATAAAAAAAAGTTATTTTCAATAAGGTGTAAAAAAGATAATGCATGTAGTGTGCTTTTGCCCTGAGGCTGAGCTCTGTGGTTCCAGTGATCAGCTGATTGGATCCACTGGTGTTCTGACATTTTGGCATATCTATCAGAACAGCTGATATACATACAGGACATACAGGAGAACTGAAATGGCGTTTCTGTTTCTCTTCAGTGTTGTGTGCAATATAAAAACAAAAGGAATAAGCCTGGAAAAACAACAACAGCAATCCATGTACAGTAATGTTATCCGTAGTGCAAATAGCAACAAAAGATAGACTTAAGGTTTAATGCTTAAAAAATTATACCATAAAGTTGCCGTGATTGTGTAGATCTAATGGATAATTTGGCATAAAGAACACGAGGTGTGCGGTGGAAGGGGGAGGCAGCTGAACCTGTGGATCGCAGTCCTTTGCAGGCACACAGGTAAAGCAGCAGCCAATGAGTCTCAAATATTTGTAAACGTGTCCTGTTATAGTACTGCATGAGTTTACTGACGATACACAGAAGAAATTCAATATTACACTGAACTCCATCACTGAACAGTGATATAAACTGAACTAAAATAATTATAATGGTGACTGAACAACTCCCATTCCCCAAAGTGCAAGATACACTATTATCTTGAATATGTGATAAAAGATGACACAAATAAGTGATCTGACAAACAAATAAACAAGGGATCTGAAACTGTCATAAACTCTCTGTGTGCTCTACCATTGCGCATGGAGGAGGAGAAGGATGGAAGGATTTAACTGCAGGGTTTCATCAAACTCACATTTATTGACATAAACAGTTCAGATACGGACAAACACGTTAGTCAACAATACAATGAGAATGCGCTTGGAGAGCGAGGAAGACTACAGGGCGTTAAACTACTCGGGGGAACGTAAACCGGGCAACAGCCTAAGCATAGCAGTTTGCTGAGGGGAGGAACGCCACCAGAAGCGCAGCAGAATACTGCAAGGGGAGAAGTGCTTCTGGCTCAGCGTAGCAGCGAACCACAAAGAGAAACTCAACAGTTTACTCACAAGTAAAAACAGTCCCGAAAGTCCAATACTCCCAGCGAGCGTAATCCAAAAGTTCTTCCGACGTGACCGTCACATCATGGAGAGTAGAAGTGACTCGTACAATGACCCAGCGGCGTTTGTCTAGCGACGAGCTGCTTAAATCCAAATGCCGCTGGCCACACAAATTGGAAACACCTGAGGCTTGGGAAAGATAATTACCAGGGCTGGGACAGCTGGTGGAATTATGGAGAGCGAGGGGGCGTGGTAGGACCAACAGACTGTCAGCAGCATGGGAAAAAGATCAGAGGCTGACTAACAGCTGCCGGTCGGGCAGTGGCTAAGGTGATGGAATGAATGCACAAAATGCACATAAACAGTGAAGCCAAAACCCACAGATAGATCAGGGCCGAGCCAGGGAAAACCAAGCTGGCTCGGCTCATGACAGAAACAGTCACTAATATTGGATGTCCCATTCATTTTCAATATTTAGGTATTCTGTAATTAATATTCACATAATCAAATAAATCTTGTGCCATTTACTCCCCTCTAAAGTCTAACATGTGATTGCCTACACGTAGGCTACACCTCTTTGTATTCCACTTTCAAACACAGCCTACATTTGAGCCTGTAAAGCCTGACTGGGATACCTGTTTCAGACAGGAATACTTGAATCTATGGGCAATGCACGAGTATTGTTACAATAAAGATATGTCTGAATCTTGACGTGACTGAATCCGTGACCATGTCCAATCAGGAGTTCATGTGTTCTTCTCACTAGTATCTCTGAGCATTTCGGTCTGTAAATAAGCAGAAGACTCCCTCTGCATATCTTCTGACAACACTTGAACTCTGATGCTTTTGACTACTCTTCGTCGCCACCCTGTGAGCTGAATTTTAATTCTTCGCAGTCCGCCCCCGAGCTTCCAGACGTGTGTCATATCACCATTGAGCGAGCTTAATAAGAAGAGAATGGAGTGCTTCTGCGGGACCGCCGGCTGTAATGGGGACGTGATGGATACAGAAGATAGAGTGCTGCACTTTATTCACACGTATATGGTTATTTTGCGGCCAATGCTGAAATGCTTTTTGGATGCGGCTGACAGCTTATCTTTGTGACAGAGAACAGTCGTGATGATATTAACATGCTGCTTGCTCATCTGTTTTATACTCCAAGAATACCATGAATTTTCTCATAAATTTGTCCTTGCATCAAATATTTATTATCTCTTGTATGCTCCAGTTCCACTTCAGATGAAGAGAAAGAGTCATAAGTAAAGATGATTGAATCTGAAATTCAGTTCCAAGCTTGTGAAATTGATGTCTATGCAGCAGGTTGGCAAATCTAACAGAAAACAGCAGCATACAGATTTCAGGTTACAGGTTTCTTCGGGTCTATGATGTTTTTGTTTCTTTTTGGCGGATAAAAACCTCTAAAGCGATATCTGATGATGATTTCAAACATGACAAAAATATAACTTATTTATCATCACTTTCTCATTTATCCAAGAATGAAAGCCTGTCCCAGTAATGCCTGTCCCAGAATCACAGATTCTTTTTTAAGTGTGCAATAAAAGTTATTTTCTGAAAACCAGGTAAAATGTGGATATGTCATTGCGTCACACAAGACGTCATTTCAGAATGGTCATGTATCGAATCACGTCTCTATAATACTTCTGCTTCAAATGCTTGATACAGTATCGAGCGGTGTGGCTCGAGTGTCACATCACTTCTGAGTGGACAAAGTACAGGGAATGTAAGGTTGTGCATATAACCACTGTTCTTCAAAGGAGGGGAACTTGGTACAAGTCACTGCAGCCCAATCTTGCGTTTGAGCTCAGCGAATAGGGACTGAAGTCAGTATGTGAGCACCACCCAAACCATCACATACACTCTACCTGATGGGTGCCAATCAGTGTAAATAGTGAGAATTTCCCATACAGATGTAAAGAGTTCCACTTCTTTGGGAAACAGTGGTTGTACGTGCAACCTTATGATTACATGGGTTTTACCTTTCAGTTATTGGTAAAATGTACTGTATATTATCCAAATTATGCAATTTATTAAAAGTCAGGATGTTGTCAGACAGTGTGGGAGAAGGAAATGTCCTTATTGACCAATTATGTACAGTATATGATGTAACAATATATTGCACATAATTTAGTTACCTATTTATTAATTTTATTTTATATTTACTTATTTTTGTAGTTTTTTTTAAATTGGGTTCTAAATCTTTTATTGGGTTTTAGGCTTTTGAGTTTTTAACCTCTCTGACTAGTCTTTAACTTTTTAATATGACCCTTCTCTCTTCTCTCTTTGTTTTTTTTTCTCTTATCTATTTGTCCTATGTCCTGATTGGTGGAGCATTGAGTACTTTTATCATGTTTATAGTCAGCTTCATGTGTGCCTGTGTTTGTGTTCATGTTGAATGTAATTGTGGTTTGTAAATATGGATGTCACCTGACTGCAAAACAAATCTACCTACGGGTACAAATAAAGTAACCTGAACCTGAACCTGAACCTGAATTAAGAAAGGAAATCAATCAGAGGTGATGTTACAGTAAAATTTTTGTTGGAAAAAAAAGAACTCATCAAAGAAAATAATTACAGTCTCTGAAGTTTACTGTGAGGAGCTCTGCCTCCGCTGTTAGATGATATCTGAAACTGGATGTCAAGCCAGACAAATATTTGCAGCTTTTTCAGGTGGATGCTTAGTTGAAAGCAGCAGGAGTTTTTGTCTACTGTCTGAGAGTGAGGAGAGAATATCAATTATTTGGTTGAGGAGTGAAGCAGCGCATTTGATCAGCTACATCAGGAGGAGATGAGATTGGGGGGGAGAGAAATCTGAAAATAACTGAGTACAAAGAGGAGAGGGTGAGAGGCAGGTGAAGAGAGGACTGTAAACAGAGCTTACAAGCTTCAAATAGTTTAAAAAAAAGCAGAAGTTTCTTTTGTGAGAGCTTAAGTGCCCTTGAACAGGGTGCTGGAATGTTTGGTGTGCTGTGTGACTAATGCTCACCTTTAGTAATTCAAATGTTCAAAAAAGTATTTTCACATTCTTTTCACTGATCTCTGTAAATGTTATGTAAATCCAGCCCACTCTCAATCAGTTAAGTGCTATAAGATGAGTCTGATGGTCACTAATTTCAGTGCGTGAAACATACAGGAGTGTACAGTAGTTAGGAACAGTGTCACCGCCTAACATCATCACTCCAACTTCCCATCTGTTATGGCGGCACTTATTGTGAAGTGCAGTGTGGTGACGCCGATTTCCTGTCACGTCACTGCACTGTCCTATACAGCGGGGTTGCCGCCATAGGCACTTCCTCTTGTGCTGGATGACTCCAATAGGTGCTTGCTGTGTACTGTTCCATAACATCTTTAATAAAGCTGTGTTCAACACTACATCTCTGTCGACCTCATTCATCATCAGGTTTGTGGACATAACATTTGGCAATTGAGGATTAACATATGGAGGTGTACATTGCACCACTCCGGCCATTCCTTGAGCTCCTGGGCGAGCCACCGGTGCCATGGTCGTGTTGGTTTAAGGCCTTTCAAGCCTACATCATGGCGCTGGACCTTGGGAAGCTCGATAAGGTGAGGGCACATGCGCTTCTCGTCCCCAACTTGGGATCGAAGGCCAGCTAGTCCTACGGATGCTCGGCGTGTCAGACTCGTTTGAGGACGTCGTGTCGCTGCTAGCTAACCATTTCACCACTCCAGAAAGCATGACTTTACAGAGAATTTGGTTTTGCCAGAGGCATCAACATGTTGGTGAGCCTATCCACCAGTATGTCGCTGACTTAAGGCAGCTAGCTAGTGAGTGCCGTTTTGGGCCGCTTGAAAATGAGATGGTACATAACCAGCTAGCAGATCACACGTGCAACTTTGGAAATCCAGTGCTGCCAGCCGAAGGGCTGCCCCGGGAAGACCTCCCTGCACTATTGGGACTGTGGAGCTGACCGTTTGTTACAAGTCTGAAACGATGATTGACTTCACTTTCCAAGTGGTGGTTTGTGGCGATAACATCATGGGGTGTGACCTATTCTACGGACTGGGTTTTGCTATCAAAGACAGTGCTGGGAATGAATGGTATGGTTGTGGCTGCTGGGGCTTGCGGGCTCCAGAGGTCAAAGAGGATTTGGTATGGGACAAAGGACTAACAGACACCCTCACTTTCAAGCCGGACCAGCTTCGCTCAGAGTCGGGGTGGCAAAGTCTCAGTGCCTGCGCTCGGGATGGAGTAGTTGGGGGGACCAAGCGTGACAGCAGGGCACCCGTGCCAATGAGCGACACCGTGCTAGCCCCAGATGTCTCAGGTACTTGGCCGCAGTCGGGTGGGGGGGTCTGCAGCTACGATGGTGACCACTATGGCATTTGTAGAAGAGGGCTGGGCAAGACCGATGAGCATGGAGTTACCGCATGCTCAGCAGCAGCACATCTGGCGGAGCAAGGTTCCACTTTGGGTTATGGACTTTTTTTCGGGTTCGGCGTGATGAACGGCCATGGCAAAGATGGGCCAGACGACAGCCGACAAAACATCAGGCATGCCTGCGGATTGTGGCAGACTTGGGTGAGGCATGCTTCTGGTTGTCCGACGACTT
This sequence comes from Pholidichthys leucotaenia, assembly GCA_020510985.1. Lineage (NCBI taxonomy): Eukaryota > Metazoa > Chordata > Actinopteri > Cichliformes > Pholidichthyidae > Pholidichthys > Pholidichthys leucotaenia. The sequence goes on along the minus strand of CM035843.1, from coordinate 130,339,840 downwards.
GATGAGGCATGCCAACCAGCTACGGCGTGTCCAGGAGGATGCTCCAGGAGACAAGGCTGGATGGGAGTCGGTGAAGGTGGTTTGGGATCCAGGCTCCAGTGTCCAGAAGATCAGCCTTCGCTCTGGGGGCCTGTTGCCTCCAGGGGCGCACTTGCTGAGGGGCTGCCCAGGCCCCCCCATGATGGTTCTGTTATGTCTATAAAATGAAAGACAATGATGAGGTGAGTGGTGAACTACACTGGACTTTATTAAGGAATCACTGTCAGTACAGAGACATTCCTGTCAGGTTGAGAGGTGGTCAAGAGAGACCGCCCCTCTGATGCGCAGCCCTCTTTTACTCTGGGTGACATCACCACCCGTGTAACACTATAATGTGTCCTATGAGCAACATCACATTTTACACCCCCTCTTAAAAAAAATGGGCAAGCACACACAATTGGAACCCTTCCGAATTTGGAACCCGAATCACACTCTAAAGTTAACAGAAAATCATTAGGGCCTACCCCATTCACACAAACAGCTAAGGCTAGGGAAGAACAGGTGGACTATCGTCCCACCCCCACACAGCCAGATGGATTACTCTGCTGTCTCTATTATTATAGTCCATTGAACAAAAAACTGCCGTGCTCCTAAAAAAAAAATAAGATACAAAACATCCCCTCAATACAACATACTGTATATACAACAAGAGAAAAACTCAATAAATCGCTTAATTATCATTCATATCAAACCATGCAATGAACACACTAGTATATCCATTCTATACCCAGGACAATTCACACAATAACATCATGTAACAAGCACATTGCCCCCCATGAAGAAACCACCCCCCGGAGACCCATCAGGCGGGTCCCATCCAGAGCATCTTCTTCTCTTTGAGCCCGGAGGTGACCCACTTCAACGCCGGGACACCTCCTTCTTGTCAGTGGTGTGCCACAGTGCATTAGGATGTCTCCATGAGCCATCAGGCAGCTGAAGGTAGCCGTCCTCCCAAACAGCCACCACCTGCAGCCGCCCCTGGTCCTCCTGATATTTGCACTTCTTACGAACTCCTCTCAACCGGGCCCCCCTCTGGGTCGGACCACATTAGCGACTCCTAGAGGAGCCCAACTCGGCTTCCAGTGTTCCTGTGTGGCACATCGTTTTACCGTGCCAGCCGGTCCTGCCCTGCTCGCTTTCATTTCAGATGCTGGCAAAACTGTTGTGACCCCCTGCTTCTCGGTACCTCCCAGCCGAACTCCGGAAACAGGATAAGTCATCCACTCGGCTCCATCCACCGTCACGGGCATCCCACAACGCCACCCAGTTCCCTCAGCTAGGACAACTTGGACCCTGGCACAGGCACCCTCCCACGATGGCCCAGGATGGGGTTAGTCCTGCTCATCTTCCAGAATACTAGACCAAGGTTTGTCCCATATCGCACTGTCCAACACTTGCGTAACCGGCTGTTCCCACAAGCTATAACCTGACCACTTCTCTCTACTACCGCTGGTGATCGTGAAGCCAAGTCCATAGAAAAGGTCACAGCCCATCACATTCGCTCCGCTGGCGGTCACCACAAACTGCAGATTGGCTGTCTCTGCTGCCTTGTATCTAGCCATCAGCTCCAACAAACCCACAATGGGAAGTCTATTCCCACCATATCCAGAAATGACTTTGAAAGACCTCTCACATGGTGATATGGGAAAAAACTCCTCACTATAGGCCAGTTCATCACGGACCTCACTGCACCCGTGTCCACCAGTAACGGCACCTCCTCGCTGTCTAACTTCACCATACAGTATATACTGCCATCTGTGCTCGGGAAGACGGTGTGAATCAACGCAAGAGTTGCAGCAGGGGTATCGGCTTTGTGTCACCGTTCCCCTTACTCGAATCTATTACCGGCCCTGATAAAATGATGCAGGTGTCCACACTTGTTACAGCATTTACCTCTCGCCAGACACTCTCCAGCCTTGTACCGGTGCTTAGTGGACCCACAACCTGAACATTTGGGTGATCCCGGGGCAGACCTCATCTTTACAGCTGCAGCACATTCCTCTTGTTCGCTGTCTTCTCTGTCTGGATCCACAGCCTGCGTCATTGATTGCGAGTCATAGGGGTGTAACGTAGCTCTCTCACCGAGGTTGTGATGGCTTATCCACTGCTTCACACTGTTGAGCTATTTCCACAGCCGTGGCTAGAGTCAATTCGCCAGAGTGTGTTAGTAGTGTCGACTGTGCTGATGAACACAGCGTGTGCTCCGCCAACTGGTCGCAGACCATTTCTTCCTCCAAATCACCAAATTGGCAGTTTCCAGCCAGCTGCTGCAAGTCTGCAACATAGTGCTGCACTGACTTGCCGATCCACTGGTGGCGCTGCTGAAACTGGATCCTCCTGACAATGACGTTTGCAGGCGCGCAAAAATGTCGTGCCATTAGCGCAACCACTTCCTTGAAGCTATCGCTAGCTCCCAAGGTAACTAGGATTTGCTGTCCTTCCCTACCTAAATTGTGGACCAGAATTGCCTGTGCCCATACCTTCGTCAGTTCACCAAGGTTTAGCGCCACCAAGTAGTTTTAAAAGCAGTGAACCATCTCACCCAAGGCAACGGAGGCTCTCCCGGAGACTCCAAAAACTGCCAAATTGAAAACAGGCCAGCATCCATAACTTTATCCTTGTCGCCAAATGATATGTCTATAAAACGTAAGACAATGATGAGAAGAGTGGTGAACTACTCAGGACTTTATTAAGGACTCACTGTCAGTACAGAAACGCTCCTGTCAGGCTGAGAGGTGGTCAAGAGAGACCACTCCTCTGCCGCGCAGCCCTCTTATACTCCGGGTGATGTCACCACCCATGTAATACTATAATGTGTCCTATGAGCAACATCACGGGTTCCACCTCTTTTGCCCAAGTGACTGTGCTGTGACAGCTTTGTTTATAGTTCTTGTGTGTTTTATTGTGTTTAGCGTAGTAGCCTAGCAGATTTTTAGGTCAAATAAAGACTTTTAGTTAATCTCAGTGGCAGAATAATCCACTGCGCCGTGCGGGCCATGTGGTAGTCCACCCACCGGCCCTATTTTAGGTTGTTTTGTGTCAGTGTCTTAGGCCTTTTAGTACCTCAGTTTACATTATTTAGAGTGTGTTTTGGGTTCCAAATTGGGGTGGGTTTGAATTGTATGAGTGCTTTTGGACTTTGCAGAGGTGGGGGAGGTTGTTATGGTGACACTTAAGGCCCTTTTCCACTAGCACGCTTTAGCGTGACACGGGACAGCTCAGCACGCTTTGTATGCTTTTCCACTAGCCCCAACACGGTTTAACAGCCGCGATTCTCAGCCCCGCTCAAGGGCAGGGTACAGCAGTGCTGAGCTGGGCCGTGTTGTGACGTTAACAGACTGGTCGCCGCTGATTGGTCAGGTCGTAACCGGCGCTGATTGGTCAGGTTGTAACCACCCCTCTCCTCTTCTTCTTCTGCCGAATCTTCACGACCTTCTCAATAAAGTTTTGGAAAAAAAAAAAAAAGAATCTTCACGACCGCCATTACTCAGCGCGCAACCACTGTTGGCGGTTTATTTTCAGTGTATTGCTGTGCTATTTTCATTTATTCTCTATCAAAAATGGCTTCGCGTAATAAGGGTGTTCCATGGACCAATAAGGAGCTGCAGTGTCTGCTCACTGCATTGTCAGACGAACGCATCCAGCGCGAGTTAGACGGAGCCACCCGGAATGAAAAAATATACCGGGAGGTCTCGACATCGGAGTCCTTTAACGGTGAGTTTTAATTTTTTTTTATTGTGCGTTTTTTTGCAAATATATTTGGTAAGACGCTCAGTTTATTTATGCAATAAAAAGGCTGTTCATTTGTGGATGATGATCGCTCTGCTTTATTGCAGCACACTGCGGACTCATGCTTTTCTTTTAATTATTCATGTGAACAATACGCTGAAATAAGCTTATGTAATCTTGTTAAAAACTATTGTCTTTTCTGTATATCTTGCACTTTCGTGCTGTATTTTATTGTGTGCATTTTCCTTGTAGAATCATCTCACGCGTCCGCCGCGCCAGCCCGCCCGGATTAATGTGAATCTGTCCCGCCACCAGGCGTAAAATCTATTCAATGATAAATATTTGCAACATTTAAATGAGGTTGCAGAAAACGCGAGGGTATCCCAGGAGCAGGATGTTGCCTTGAGAAGGCAGGAGCTGGCAGAGACGGCTTCATTCAACCGAGCCTTCCTGACCCAGTTTGGGAAGCTGGTAGAGGCACTCAGTGGTCGGCGTGTATAAAATGTCGATTAACCTTCATGTTGTGTTGCAAAGTTTTTTTTATTTTAATATTTTGTATATAATAAAATGGAATTATTTTGGAAAGTGTGGTTTGTCTGTTATAACACTGAATTATAAAACAGTATAATTACATAGAAATTCCATTGCCTAGTCTGATCAAAATGATGCTGATCATCCTGTCAGGGGTCAACCATTGTAAAGGTAATGTAATTTTTAACTAGACCAAAAAACAAATGTTTTTGTAAGCTTTCTGTTCTTTTTATTGAAATATCATAAAAAATAGCACCACATGATCCAGTTCTAAACTTTGGGTACATTTTTTATGTTAACTTATGAGAAGTTGCACAGTTGGACTTTAAAATGCAGCAGGAGAGACTGATCAAGCTTACAAGTCAAAGTAGGTAAAAAAGTAAGTATATGTAAATTGAAAGTTCTATCGGCATTCCAAATTCAGAGAATCACAATACTTTAGAAGGAGTGTAGCATCATCTAAATGGAAAATACTAATACTGTTGTTCCAAACGTTAACCTGAAGGTGAAAAACATGAATTTTTTTTATTCAGTACATCCAAAATGCCCTAGGATGTAAAAAATAATACAATTTGGTGTTGACCAGTGTGCCACTGTCTCATTATTTAATACGAATAAAAACAAGTTTCAGCTCATTATTTCTAGGTCATTTGGCAGTTAATTCAAACCAAAAGTGACTTGTGTTGTTGCAGCTTTTTTATCAGAGAGTTTCTCAGGTTTTGGAGCATATAATCATCTGTCCCTTAACTGTTAAACATTAAATAACAGCAGACAGATTGGCAAAGGATACACAATTGTGTTGCTGTTGCCCAAAACCGTTATGAACCACTGCTTGTGGTGCTACCTTTTTCATGTGTGTGCTTTTTATGAATATTCACACGTTTTTGTAAGTACAAGTGGGATAGTATTAAATTGAAATATAACATATTTCTAATAATGTGTGCTTTTTGCAAATATTTACACTTATTTTGAAAGTAAAAGTTGGATAGGATTAAATTGACATATAACACGTTTCTCAATAGTGACAGTACCAGTATATGGAGGAATTCTGGGTCATATTAGCATCTGCTCTTCATCATAATGGGTTTGGGCGGGGGGGGGGGGGGGTCTAATCATGTGCCATTGAGGGCCAAGACCCTGCAGGCTTTACCTCCAACCAGTGTCTTCAACAGCAGATTCAGTGATAACACCTGCTGAAGAGACTGGGTAGAAGAGAGAACCTGCAGGGTCTTGGCCCCCCATGACACATGATTGGAAGCCCCCGGATTAGGTTTAATTGGATTTAACATTTTAACACAAACTGCTTTATGGTTCATAATTCTGTTGACAGACTTACACCAAACCAAAAGTGATTTCTCAAACTGCTGGATTATTCTTAGCTTTTCCAATCTTTCAGTATTTAATTTATGCCACATGGTGGTAACCTTCACATATAAAAAAAGAGACATCTGCAAAAACTTCATAGGTTTATTGTCAGTGCAAATCCCAGTGCAACACAACATGAATGCATATCTAGTACATTGTTGATGCAGAGAATATATATTTCTACAGTACATGTTTCCATGTAAACTTGTGACTGCATTATTTTAATTGCTTTTAATCCTAGATCAAGTTTGTTTTGGCCTAAAATGCATGATAACTGTCAAATATATCTTATTATACCTAACTCAGTAAAGTTTACTTTTTGAATATATATTTTGTGGCTAATATTAACCTGGCGATTAAGTTGTGTCAGCTGATCGTTTTTTTCTGTGATACCATCTCAGAATCTGCTGCAGAAGCAGGTAAGTCCATGATGTCTCAACAATCTCTCCATGATTTTCAAGCAGATCAGAGCAATTTGTTGTACAGGAAATAAAACGTTTCTACAGACATTCTTAAGCTCTATAACCACTGATCGTTTGTGAAGCTGTGTTGACATCAGTGACAGGCTGATCACATCCGTGACAGGCACGCCCAGAGCGAATGAAGCAGTAATTTCCCCACAACAGAGCCATCTGAAACACACACAGCATACATATTTTAGTACCTAACAGCGATAACTTGCAGACATTAAAGTGTAGCACGACGTACTTATAGCAAACTAGCATTAGCAACCATTAGCTTACCGTCATATACGACCTAGTTTGTATCCTCACGCCTTTGGCTCTCCCAGAAGCTGCAGAACTATTCCAGAGTGTTTTCATCTCGCTGCCTGTACCCTTGTCTGGTGGTCCTTTTTGGCGTTTACGGTGAAAAAAGCCACAGACCGAGGAGTGGCCTTGTACAGCTATGTGTTATGTTTTGCTTGGGTCTTCTCAATAAAGTTTTGGAAAAAAAAATGTTTTGCTTGGGTCGCGTGCGTTATGTCACGGGAGTGTGGCGCCGCCTCGCTGGGAGTGTGGCGCCGCCTCGCTGTTATAAACCCACCCACCCTAGCACAACACCCATGCCCAACACCGTGCTAACGGAGACAGAAGCATTCCGAGCTGTACTGAAGTGAATCGAGCCGTACCGAGGTGTGCTGGGCTAGTGGAAAGGAGGCTTTATTGTGAAGTGCAGTGTGGTGATGCCAACTTCCCCTCATGTCACCGCACTGCCCTATATAGCAGGGTACCGCCATAGGCACTTCCTCTTGTGCTGGATGACTCCGCTAGGTGCTTGCCGTGTACTATTCCATAACATCTTTAATAAAACTGTGTGTTATGTCCTAAAAATAACCACAAGCCGGAGGAGAGCTGAAAGAAACATTGTCTTTATTATTAACCAGAACTCTTATATTTATATGTCCAGCCGTAGCCCACCTGACGCCACACCGCTCCACCCAGACCAGGCTATGGCAACCCCCAAGGTACAATTCCCTATGTTATACCCCTCCCCCCTTGAAAAACTAGAACCACAACAAACAAGCAAAACAGAAGACAACTATATACGCCTCAAAACACCAACCAAAACAAATCAGACACCCCATTTCTATTTTTTCCCAGTCCTCCCAGTAACGAAATCATCCAAATACTTTGGCCGTCGGCGTTCCCTAACCAGGCAACCCTCGCGGGGCCGCTCCGCCACCGGCACCGATGGCTCCATCTGAAAGCCAGCACCTGAGTGACCTCCCCAGTCCAAGGAGTCATTCAAAACGTCCAATGAGGGGTCACTTACCACCTCCGGTGGGGACCTCCGCAGCCGACTCACATGCCACCTGGACCCATCATCCAGCTCAAAAGTGTCCGGACCCTTTCGTCTCACAATCGTGTGCGGCCCGATTGACAGCGGCTAAAGCTTGTGGGTACGTACAGGATGTCTGACCCACACCCTATCTGCTATGTTCAGGCCATGTCCTTTCGCATGGTGCCTCCTGTCAAAGAAGTCCTTCATCCGCCATTGCCGGTCCGAGACCCTACGCCTCAGCGCCCCCGAATCCTCATTGCACTCCCTTCGACCCAGCCCCAGTCGTCTCACTGGAAGCGACAACTCCCTTCCTATCATCAGCAAGACCGGGGAGCGCCCCATCGTGGTGTGCACTGATGCCCTATAATGGAGTATGGTGTTGTGTAGAGCGTCGACGAATGAAAACCCGCCAGCCAGATGGGCCCTCAACCCATTCTTTAAAGTTCTATTAATTCTTTCCACACCCCCGTTAGCCTGTGGGTGGTACACTGCCGTCCGTATGTGCTTAATCCCTCTCCCCAGCAGGAAACTCTCAAAAGCCTCCAAAATAAACTGCGGGCCATTGTCTGTCGTCACTGAAGTCGGGGTCCTCCATCTAGCAAACAGTGATGACAGGAACCCCGTAATGGCCTCCGTCATCACTGGGAGCGTCGGAAGCACTTCCGGCCATTTAGAAAACAAGTTGTACACCACCACCAGGAACCTACTGCCTGGAGGGCCCGCATGCAGTTCACCGCAAATGTCCAGTTCGATGTGTTCCCAGGGCCCCTCCAGGTAAGCGGTTGGCCAGAGAGGGGGTGGTGGTGGCCTACCAGTCTTTCCATTCTCCAGGCATGGGACACAGTTTCTGACCATCATTTCAATGTCTTTGTTGATCCCTGGCCACCAAACTGAATCCCTGCCCCACTGTTTGACTTTAACCACCCCAAGGTGGTCCTCATGCAGCATGTCCAGCACACATCCTCTCAGCACCTCCAGGATCACCACACAATGACCTCTGGCCACACACACCTCCTCCCAGTAGCTGAGCTCATCTGTGAACTGATGGAACGGAGCCAGGACCCCAGGCGCTCCCGCTGGCCAGCCCTCTCTGATCGCCGTGCACAGTCTCTTCATCACTTGGTCATTCTCCGAAATCTCCCTAAGTTCCTCAGGAGACACAATGTCCCGGAGAGTCCCATGCAGGGCGTGGACCAGTTCCGTCTCGACTGGGTCCACGGTTTTCACATCCAGTACCAACACACACATCGGGGCCCTAGACAGACGGTCTGCTACAACGTTGTCCTTGCCCGGAGTGCACTTATGGCCCTTTTCCACTAGTACCCACTCGGCCCTACTCGGCTCTACTCGGTTCGTCTTGTACCCTTTTCCATTAGTACCAGGTACCAGGTACTATTTTAGTACGGACTAGAGGCCAGGGTACAGCCGTGCTAAGTCGAGCCAAAAATGTGACGTCAACAGACTGCAGGCCACTGATTGGTCAGAGCGTAACATCATGAAAGCGTCCATCTTCTGAAGAATCGCCAAACCGCCATTTGCAAAAGTTCACAGAGTAAACTTGGTCACTGAGTAAACACAATATTAATAGAGATGGCGTTGTAGGTTTCGTGGAAATCTACACCGTGGTCCAATGAAGAGGTGCGGAGTTTTCTGTGCTTGGTGGCAGATATCAGTATCCAGAGCGACAGGAGCGACCCCGCAACGATACAGATGGCAGCCCAGCATAGAACCGGACTACGGACAAGCTGAAGATGAAAGTGAGAGAACTATCGATGGTGAGTGATTTGTGATATTGTGCATCTTTTCGCTTATTTATCCTGTTGGTGGTAAGCTCACTTTTTTGAGCAATACAATGCCGTCCTGTGCTGGCTAACAAGTGTTAGCTAGTAGCTAGCTAGCTAGCTAGTAGCCAACTCTACTGATTCGTGCTTGCTTTGTCTGAAGTATTCACTTGTGAGAGCAAAACAATGAAATATGTTAATCTTGGTTAAAGTCCTGGTTTGTGTACGTGTTGCACTTTGGTGCTGTGCATTAAGTTGTGCGTAATTTCTTTCTAGAATCTGTTTCCACTGGCCAGAGGTTAGCCGCCCTCGGGAGTGTTGTGTTTATATTGTGGATACAGGTCAAGTGGACCCCAGAATCCAAAATCTCAACATATACAAGTGCATTTTCAAACCAGTGATTTATAAAGGGATTCATATAATTTTCTAAAGCGTCAGAATAGACCCAAACACCTATTCTATGGATTTTCCAAAAAAAGTGTTGGAACAGTGTTTTCGTGCTGTTTCTGTTCCACCATAAATCTCTGGATTGAAAATGTACTTGTACATGTACAGAGTGGATCCTGCGGTGCTTGTCAGGGAAACGAAGCATTTTTGTCACATCCCACCACTGACTTTCATAAGTGTATTTCCCTAATACAGGTACATCTCCAAAAATTTGAATATCATGAAAAAATTCAGTATTTTTTGTCACTCATTTCAGAAAGGGAAATCCATATATTATATAGATTCATTACACAGACAGTGATATATTTCAAGTGCTTATTTATTTTAATCTTGTTGATTATGGCTTACAATCCCTGAAAACCACAATTTCAGTTTCTCAAAAAATTAGAATATTACATAAAATTAATTTTAAAAAATAGTTTTTAAATAGAAATGTTGGCCGTTGAAATGTTGGTTAACGTGGGCTGTAGCCATAATCATCAAAATTAAAATAAACACTTGCAATATATCACTGTCTGTGTAATGACTATATATGGGTTTTACTTTCTGAAATGAGTGACAAAAATATTGAACTTTTTCATGATATTCTAATTTTTTTAAGATATACCTGTATATGTTTTGAACTTGCTTTAATTAACCACCATCCGTTTCTGTCTTTGGTCTAGGCAAGAGGAAAGGAACAGCAGCCAGCCCACAACGGACCTCGCCACAGTGGAAAGTACTGAAATCCTTTGCTTTTATAGGTAAAGTGCCAAAACCAAAGTAGCACAATTTCCATCCATCCATCCATCCATCCATCCATCCATCCATCCATCTTCTTCCGCTTAATCCTTTCGCAGGGGGGCTGGAGCCTATCCCAGCATCTTTGGGTGAGAGGCAGGGTACAACCTGAACAGATCACCAGTCCGTCGCAGGGCCAACACAGAGAGACAGACAGCCAATTAACCTAACTTGCATGTTTTTGGCAGGACTGAACTGAGATTTATTTGATTGTGTGAATATTAATTACAGAATAATTGAAAATGAATGGCACATCAACTGTAAAATAAACCCCTTGTTAATGTATGTATTTTTTTATTTTTGTCAGATCACTTGTGTGATCCTTTGTGAGTTACGTTCATAACTGTATGTTGCACTTTGGGGAATGGGAGTTGTTCAGTCATCAATATTGTGACGTTTGCGGGATTCACACAAAGAAAGAGGAGCAAGATGGTTCTGATGAATAGGCTTTATTTACGCACCACCGACCCCCAACCTACTTCTGAGCACACAGAGGAGGGGAGGTTATTCTCCCAGACCTCCGTTTCAATCATGGTTACACACACATTATACATCTTGCCCTAATCCTGCTAAACACTGCTGGGTCATTATAACGCAGTTATAATGACACAGCAGTATAACTCAGTAATAACACATTTAATACACACACACAGTAACGTTTCAAACTGGCAAAGCATGCTGGGAAATCCCTGCCCCCCTTAACATGGCCCCGACGTTACACTGCCCTCCCCTGGACTGGTTTCTGTCCCCAGAAAATTCAAAGTCCACTTTCAGAAATCCAACGCGAGTCAGCCCGGTGCCGGGGCGGCATGCACGGGCCATCCAGTGTCCATCTGAGTCTCGGTCAGGGTATCTGGTTGGGGTAGGGTTCCGGTTTGGCCACCAGCGGGCGGATGGACACATCTGACAGCCTCTGTAGGACCACGCACAGTCCCTTCCCTGGCAGCGGGAGTCCCATGTCCGCTCCGGCCGACTCCCACCGCTGCCAGGTCTCCCAGGCGGCCGCTGGCCTGCGTCCATGCGTCCAGCCCTTGCCGCGCCTGGAAAATGGTCGGATCTTCGTCCTGCTCGCTCCGCTGCTGCGCGTCTGCTGCGCCGAGGGCCTCCGTGACGTCACCGAAAGGGAAAGCATCTGCGGGTGGCGGTAGGACTACACAGTTCCTCCTCTGGCAGCGGGAGTCACGACTCCCACCGCTGCCAGGACCTCCCAGGCGGCCGCTGGTCGGCGTCCAGGCGTCCAGCCCCTGCCGAGCCCGGGAAAAGACCGGCTCTGTCCTGCTCGCTCCGCTGCTGCTGCGCTCCAAAGGCCTCTGTGATGTCACCGCCGGGGGGAGCATCTGCAGGAGGCGGCTTTTTCTCCGTTCATGCCACCTTGCTCTAATTTAATGTCGGCGAGGGGCCAGTTTGTCGTGCGCTGTGTGCGGGGCAGTACCATGCGATGTACCCTGGCTCTGCGCAGTGGAAGCCCCCCTTCCTCGCGTCGCCACCGCTGTCTCCTTCGTGCACGTGCTGCTGTGATCTGCCGTAGCTCCTCCTCCCACTCGCTCTCAGCATGGTGGTTTCCTCCGATGACCAGTCGTTCAACGCGGCAGCCAACTCAACCTGGGCCCGGTGGTCATCCAACAGGTTCTCGCCGTTGTAGCGGGGAATCTTGGTCCGCTGCTGGACAGATGGGACGGTCATCTCCGGGTCGATCGCCGCTCCTAATTGCTCTGGAATCACCAGCCCATCCTGCCCTGAAAAGGGCGGGAAACAGGGCTGGTTTGCTCTGCTCGGCCCATTCTGCCTTGAAAAAGGCAGAGCAGTCCCGTCAGGTCTGCTGCTCCGTCCATCGTGGCGAGCCTCTGCGGTGGCCGGCGTCTCAGCTCTACGCTCCGTTCCCAGCCGAGCGATGAACCGCTCCGGCCGTTGGACCTCCGCCTGGATCCTCATCTTGCTCCATCCCCACTCCTGACACCAGTGTGACGTTTGTGGGATTCACACAAAGAAAGAGGAGCAAGATGGTTCTGATGAATAGGCTTTATTTACACACCACCGACCCCCAACCTACTTCTGAGCACACAGAGGAGGGGAGGTCATTCTCCCAGACCTCCGTTTCAATCATGGTTACACACACATGATACATCTTGCCCTAATCCTGCTAAACACTGCTGGGTCATTATAACGCAGTTATAATGACACAGCAGTATAACTCAGTAATAACACATTTAATGCACACACACAGTAACGTTTCAAACTGGCAAAGCATGCTGGGAAATCCCTGCCCCCCTTAACATGGCCCCGACGTTACAATATAATTTAGTTTATATGTGTAGTTTATAGTCTATCATCAATAAACTCATGCAATATTATAATAGCAGGACAAACTACAAATATTTGAGACTCATTGTAGTGCATCCTTTTATATTTTAGCAATACAAGTACACAACACCGCCCACACTTGAAGCCAGGCCAAGAAGAGACACAGTGGTGACAAAGTGGTGGCTAAGCTTTGATTGATAAAAATTCCATATTTTGACTGAGCGACTCCATATTCGGTGATGCACACCCTCAGTTAAAGTACTAGATTCCATTCAATTGAATGTATTAATTCATTCTGATTGCTGAGGCCACAGTAAAATCAAATGATTTTAAACATAATCCAGCCCTTGTAAAATCTACTTTACTGAAGCGCAGCTACATGAAAATTGTGGTTAAATACAACAACAATGTACTCTTTTGTCACATTCCACCACTGGCTTTTAGCAACAAGTGTATTTCCCAAATATGTTTTAAACTTACATTAATTGACCACCACCCATTTCTGTCTTTTGTCTAGGCAAGAGGGAAACGATCCACCCCAAACCGGACCTTGCCATTTACAGAGATGCAGGCTGAAGATCTGCTGAACTGGGACCAGTGTGAGCGGCACATCCCAGCTGCTTCTCAGTGAGGCAGCGTGGCCGGCGTGTGTGACCCATTCTAAGTTTTTTTTTTTTTTTTTACAGTTTGAATTTTTCACATTCTGAATAATCTGGAATTTGCTGCTGATTGTAATAAACAATTTAGTGACGTGTTTGTATCATGATTTTCTATTTTGTCTGTTAAGACACCGGTGGGAAAAGAGTCAACAGTACAAACCATTTATCAGTGACGTTGAAAATAATGGCTCATTTTTTAAGAAAAAGTAACCAAACCAATTATTTTATTTACTGAAGACTGTATTGTTGGATGTGCCAGTGCAGAAGACCCTGCACACTTTAGTGATAGTACCAGTATGTGCAGGAATTCTGGGCCATATTAGCATCTGTACTTTATCATAATGGGTTAGGGCAGGGGTGTCCAGTCATGTGCCATGGAGGGCCAAGACCCTGCAGGCTTTACCTCCAACCAGTGTCTTCAACAGCAGATTCCACTGAATTTCTTCCACTGACTGCTGATCAGTGAAAACACCTGCTGAAGAGACTGGGTAGGATAGAGAACCTGCAGGGTCCTGGCCCTCCATGGCACATGATTGGACACCCCTGGGTTAGGGTTTAATGGGATTTAACATTTTAACACAAACTGCTTTATGGTTCATAATTCTGTTGGCAGACTTGCACCAAAACAAAGGTGATTTCTCAAACTGCTGGATTGTTCTTAGCTTTTCCAATCTTTTAGTATTTAATTTATGTCACTTGGTGGTAACCTTCACATATAAAACAAAAGAGACACATCTGCCAAAATTTCAAAGGTTTATTGTCAGTGCAATACTACATGAATACATGTATAGTACATTGTTGATGCAGAGAATATATATTTCTACAGTATCTACATGTATCTATTAAATCAAGTATTTCTCCACGTAACCTTGTGACTGCATTATTTTAATTGCTTTTAATCCTAGATCAAGTTTGTTTTGGCCTAAAATGCATCATAATTTTCAAATATATCTTATTATACCCAACTCAGTACTGTTTACCTGTTGAATATATATTTAGTGGCTAATATAACCCAGCAATCAAGTTGTGTCAGCTGAACACTTTTTGCCACACCACCAGACTCAGTGCTGCTGGAGCAGGTACGTCCCATGATGTCTCAACAGTCTGTCCATGATTTTCACACAGATCAGAGCAATTTGTTGCACAGGAAGCTAAACGTTTCTACAGACATGTTTAAGCTCTATAACCACTGATTGTTTGTGAAGCTGGGGTGACATCAGTGACAGGCTGTGTTGAACACCCAGACCCATGGTTTGAAGCGGTAATTTTCCGACAACAGAGCCATCTGAAACACACACACACACACACCCACAGCATACATATTTTAGTACCTAATAGCAATAACTTGCAGACATTACAGTGTAGTATGACGTACTTAAAGCAAACTAGCATTAGCAATCATTAGTTTACCGTTATATGTGATCTAGTTCGTATCCTCACGTCTTCGGCTCTATGGCTTCGTAAACGCTCCAGTACTTTTCCAGAGTGTTTCGTCTTGCTGCCTGTACCCTTGTCTGGCGGTCGTTTTTGGCCTTTACGGTGACAAAAAGCCAGACACCGAGGAGTCGCCTTCTACAGCTGCAATGTTATGTTTTGCTTGGGTTGCGTGTTTTAGGTCATGGGAGTGTGGTGCCGGCTTGCTGTAAAAAAATCCCACCCACCCCAGGCGTACCCAGTTGTAATGGAAACACAACCGAGCCGAACCGAGTAGAGCCGAGTAGTGTAGAGTAAGCCTGACTGGGTACTAGTGGAAAAGGGCCATTAGTCTCAAAGTTGTAAGCCCTGAGTCTTTCGGTCATCTGTGGATACGCAGCGGCCTGTGGCCCAACCCCAAAGTCTCCAGCAGGGTCGTCAAAGCTCGATGGTCCATCCACAACGTGAAGCGCCGGTCATAGAGGTACATATGCCACCTCTCACAGGCCCACACACAGGCAAGCGCCTCCCTCTCACCGACAGCGTACTTCCTCTCAGCCCCCGACAGAGACCTTGATGCAAAAGCGACCAGACGCTCTGTATCATCCTGCACCTGAGACATTACTGCCCCCAGGGTGGAACCAGAAGCGTCACAGGTCACGATCGTAGTACAATTTGGGTCAAAATGTGCCAAGACTGGGGGCGAAGTGAGGTGCCATTTCAGCTTCCTCACAGCCGCTGAGCAAGCAAGAGTCCAAACCCAAGGCGCATCCTGTTTCAGCAGCGCTCTGAGTGGCTTAGTCGTTTCAGAGTATTTTGGAATGAGTAGTACTTTGGAATGAATAGTCCATAAAAATTCACCATTCCCAGGAATGATGAGATCTCCGCCGGCGAGGAGGGGTCCCTGAGGTGAAGCACCGCCTCCACGTTCGAAACCAAAGGCTTCAGTCCATATCCCGACAGCTGGAAACCCACAAAGTCCACCGCCTCCACCGCCAGGACACACTTGTCGCTGTTCAGAGTAACCCTGTATTCCTGCAGTCTCTCCAGGACCCTCTCCAGCCTCCTGTCATGTTCTTCGCTCGACGCCCCATGCACCATGATGTCAAGGAGGTACATGACTACCCCCTTCAGGCCGGCTAATATGGTAGCCATTACCTTCTGGAAGCAGCTCGGCGCCGAGCTCAGGCCGAAAGGCATCCTTGTGTACTGGAACACCCCCATCTTCGTCAGGACTGGTAGGTCCTGACCACTTCAAAAAAACTTTCGCCCCACTGAACGTCACCGTCAGTTCCTCCATAGTAGACAGCGGGTACTTATCCAGGACAACCACCTTATTCACCACTCTAAGGTCGATGCAAAGCCTAATGCCCCCCCCTTTCTTCTTCACCACCACGAGGTTGGAAATCCACAGGGAAAGCATTAGCCTTCTCGATGGCACCCGACTCCAACAGCCGATTCAGCTCTGCCGACACCTCCACCTGCAGTGCCAGTGGGAGATGCCTCAATGGTTGAATCTTTGTCATGATGTTCTCATTCACTAAAGGCCGGTAATAAAATGCGTCAATGCAGCCTAAACCCACAAATAGCTTCGGCCAGCGGAGGCGTCAGTCCGCACCCACGGACAGCACCCACGAGCCCTCAGGGTCCATTATGGAAAATCTTAACCATCCCAACAGGTCCACCCCCAGTAGGTCAGTCCCCTGACATGCCACTTGAAACATAAAGTTAGGGACCCTCTTCGACCAGTAGGTCACCTCAAAGTCCGCTGTGCCCGCCATTTCGATCTCCACGTGGCCGTAGCCAAAAAGTCTCACTGCTCCACCCTTAATGTGTTTCGCGGGGACCAGACGCCGCAGCGTTGGGAGGCTCAGGATCGACCTTCCGGCCCCCGAGTCTACCATAAGCGACACGTCAACTCCATCTAGTTGGAGGACGTACCACTTCAGCGGGTCTTTCCCCATCCTGGCAATGTGAACTTGAGCCGGACCTCCGGGTCTTCCCTCCTGCAAGGCCGCCTGCCTCCACTACGCTGCCCTGTCAGCGTGCCAACTTCCGCGTCCGGCAGGAAATTGCACTTGGGCGGCCCTTGGCTAGCTTTAGCCCTCTGCTCCAACTGGGCCACCGAGTCTTCTCTCTTCGCTAACTCCAGCACTTCCCCCCATGACATCGGCTCCACAGCCAACAGCAACTTAGCTGTTAACTGCGAGCATCTGGTGCCATGCACTAACTTTTCCTTAACCAGTCCATTTTCATGCGGCCCAGTGTTACCTTTACGTGCTAGGCTAAGAAGTTCCAATAAAAATGAGCTTAGTGACTCACACTCCCATTGCCATCTCTCGTAAAATTTCCACCGGCTCTCCGAGACCGTGGAGGGGTCGCTGAACGCCTCGTCCAACACCCTCATGCATTCCTCCACTGAAACATCCTGGCACCGACCAAGAGCAATTCTCTGACCCTCGGTGCCGAGGTGATGGAGTAAAACACTTTTCAGCCTTTCCTCGCTGCCTGAGCCCAGGCCTGCCGCTGTCACGAACGCCTTGAAACTCTCTTTCCATTGAAGCCATGACACGGTCGGCAAACCTGGGTGTTCCAGAAAAACAGGCGTGTGCCCAATGCGCGCCGTCATTATTTTCCTCGTCGCCAATTGTTATGTCCTAAAAATAACCACAAGCCAGAGGAGAGCTGAAAAGAACATTCTCTTTATTATCAACCAGAACTCCTATATTTATATGTCCAGCCGTAGCCCGCCTGACGTCACACCGCCCCGCCCAGACCAGGCTACGGCAACCCCCAATGTACAATTCCCTATGTTATACTGTGTTCAACGCTACATCTCTGTCAACCTCATTCATCACCAGGTTTGTGGATATAACACCATCCTACTGCCAGACAGCAGCTGCAGACGCTACCAGTCTACCACGGTCATGGTAGTCCTGTAAGATGGTCACTGGATTTGTCTACTGGCATTATTCCAGAGGGTGTCAGCAGCATCGGCATCCAATCCTACCTTGTGGACATCATATTTTAAGAAATTCACATATGCATTTCAAATTGATACCATCAATGACCTTGATGCAATAAGTTAAGTATGAACATCCTAGGACAGGGATGGGCTACTGGCAGCCCACTCCCTCATCCACTGCAGCCTGCCAGTCCATCTCCAACTAGAAAAGCACTCGGAGAGTGCAGACCTCCGCCAAGCGCTACAGTTCCCCCCATACAGTGTTTTACATCATAAATATTAATCCTAGATTTATTGTGTGTATGTTTTCAGATTCCTTGACCATGAAAACATATGAGTGGCAATTAGATTCACATGGATAGGATTAGTGGTTCAGTAGTTATTCAGGAAAATTGCATTTTGCATAATGGCGGTTTTCTTCTGGATGTAGCTCCCTAGCTTTTAAAGATACAACAAATCTGTTGACACACTACAGATTCCACAGTGCCTTGGCTACATAATGGTGTTTGTTGAGTGATTTTAGCTTCATTTGTTCTCTTCCTATGAGGAAAATTGCAAAGGTCCCCTATTTTTGTTGATATTGTGGATCATAGTATCCGGAATTATTGTATTATCCGGATCAGTCTTTGATATATTATAGAACCTGTGGGAATGTTGTCCTGTATTTTTTTTGTTTTGCAAGTGTTCTGACGATTTTTGGCAGACTTACATGCACAAATATTGAAAATGGCCCTTTCTCACAATGTTAAAGAATCCTTTAAAACATTCCTGGATCCAGATGGTGATCCGGATCACCACCAAAATGTAATCATCTGTAGGATACCCCATTTCTGACAATCTGTGAAAATTTCATGAAAATCCGTCCGTAACTTTTTATTATTTATTTATATCACATTTGGAACTACATTCTTCAATGCAATTACAGAGTCCGCCAGCAGAGGGAGCTCTAATCAAAACCTAGGTGCCACTCCGTGCCAGTGATGGAGTGAGAGTGAAAGAGTGAGGGAGCCACAGAGATACAGAGGGAGCAGTGTGCACCAGACCATGTGTTTTTAAGGTACCGGTATGCGTTGCATGCTTAGACCGCATTAATAGGCTGTAAACAGCATTAAATGTACAAAGTACAGACCCTCCAGGATTTCGTGGGATGTTTTGTGATTGTTGCGGCCCAAAAAGCCTGAATTTGTGGGAGATTTTTAAAAAAGTTGCGATAAAAGTTGTGATGTTTTGAGAGGTTTTTTTGCACTAAAAGTTGTGGGAAGAATTACAAATTTTAAAGCAGATGCTTTTTTCCAGTTTGCTGCAGTGATATTCTATAGCACAATACAAGAAAAGGACAGGATTGTCAAAAATTTACGATTAAACAGTGATTTGTAAATTAAGCAGAAACGTCTGCTATACAGAAAAACTCTTTTGTGCAACAGCAAATACATACTTTAACACAATATCCATTACAACAGCAATGGCATGGTGTGAGGAAAATTTTTGAGGAAGCTGAGTGAAACGAAATGAAACCACTGCTTGCTACTGGGGTGGAGGCCACAAACCTAACACTACATACATCAGCTAATTTCACTATTTGGAATGCAATTCTATTGTATCTTACAGATGCAACTTGCATTTTGTCTCGCTCATTCGCTTGCTCACTCTCTCACTTTACTATGGGGCGCATGTGTGTTGAACAACACATGACTTACAAAGTTTAATTACTATACCGAAAACACTAATTATGCAATTCCACACCTGATGAGTATTATGTACGGCAAATACCTCGGTGAAGGATGAGGCAAGATGGACTTGGCAAACACAGCTTTATTGGTGGAACTGGAGTAGTGGTTACATGGCAGGCACCTGGCGATGGGCACTGGTCAAAGAGACCACAAGATGGTGTCCCACCTCCTATATAGGGCAGTGCGGTGATGTGACAGGAAGTGCATGTCACCACACTGCACTTCACAATAAAGTGCCGTTTCCCATATACCACATTTCCTCCCTCCCTTAGAAAAGTCCAAAACCACACACACAATTGAACCTCCCCCCCCAATTTAGGACCTGAATCATGCTCTAAACACACAGCT